>BQNB010042713.1:0-39759 GCA_026074375.1 Tanacetum coccineum
CTTGTGTTATGATTATGTATGCCTTTGATGTCACACCATATTTGTAATACTTCTACCCTTTAGGGTCGGGGCGTTACATGTAAGTTTATGCCTAACAACATTAACTTTCAACAGCAGTTGTAAGTTTATGCCTAACAGCATTAACTTATACCAGCAGTAGTAAGTTTATGCCTAACATCATTAACTTTCAATAGAAGTTGTAAGTTTATGCCTAACAGCATTAACTTTTAACTCCTTTCTAATCAGCATTGCCATCATCAAATTAATATTTTAACTTACAAATTCTCTCTGTCTGTTTTTATATCACACATCTCTCTTTCTATTTTTCAACTCACAACTTCTCTCAATTCTTACAGTATTAATTATACCAGCAGTAGTAAGTATAACTAACAGTATTAACTCAGCAGTATTAAGTATAACTAGCAGCACTAATTATACTTAACAGCAGAAACTTTTAAGTTACAAGTACTTACTCCAATTTCATCCTTAGCAGCTTTTTCATTCCATTCCAAACATCCTTCCATTAATCAAGACTTCAGAGATTAAGCATTCCAATACATGCAATTAGATATTGAAATCTACTAACATCAAATGCTTTTGTGAGCAAATTTGCAACATTCTGGTCTTTTGTGAATCTTGATCATCTGGATAAGCTTCTTCTCATAAGAATCTCTGATAAAGTGATGCCTAATCTCAATGTGCTTTGTCTTTGAGTGAAAAACAGGGTTCTTCACTATGCAGATAGTACTCTCATTATCAATATGAATCTTAGTCTGCATAAAGTTATATCCATAATCCAGCAATTGATTTTGGATCCAAAGCACCTGTCCACAGCAATTAAAAGCAGCTATATACTCAGCTTCAGTTATGGAATTAACAACCACAATCTGCTTCTTGCATTGCCATGAGATTAATCTGCACCCTAGGAATTGACAACCTCCTATTGTGGATTTCTTATCTAAACTTTCCCTAGCATAATCACTATCAGTATATGCTACCAAATCAAAAGGATAATCTTTTGGATACCAAAGGCCCAATTTAGGTTGACCTTTTAAGTATCTAAAGATCCTTTTCACAGCATGAAGATGTGAACTTTTAGGATTGACTTGGAATCTTGCACAAGCACATACTACAAACATAATATCAGGCCTTGAAGAAGTTAGATACATCAATGATCTGATCATGGATCTATACAAGTGTTCATCTACATCTTCACCATCTGCATCTTTGAGCAAAGGCTTTTGTGTTTCCATAGGTGTGCTTGCTGTCTTGACATCAGTAAAATCAAATTTATTCAAAATCTAAGTCACATACTTGTCTTGACTGATAAAAATCCCATCCTCCTTCTGGTTCACTTATAGTCTTAGGAAGAATGTGAGTTCACCCATAGAGCTCATTTGAAACTTCTTATGCATCATCTTCTCAAACTCAATGCATAATGACTTCTTTGTAGAACCAAAAATGATATCATCCATATACACTTGAACTAACAGAATGTCACTTTTGACCCTTCTGATAAACAAAGTCTTGTCTATCTTTCCTCTCTGAAACCCATTGTCCAACAAATAAGTTGGCAAGGTTTCATACCAAGCTCTGGGAGCTTGATGCAATCCATAAAGTGCCTTTTCTACTTTGTATACTCTGTCAAGGAAGTCTGGATCTTCAAATCCTGGTGGTTGACAAACATAGACTTCCTCTTCAATCTTTCCATAAAGAAAAGCACTCTTGACATCCATCTGGTACACCACAAAGTCTTTAAATGAGGCATAGGCTAAGAATAGCCTAATTGCTTCAATTCTGGCAACAGGAGCAAAAACCTCATCATAGTCTATTCCTTCTTCTTGTGTGTATCCTTGTGCAACCAATCTTGCTTTATTCTTAATCACAATACCTCTTTCATCCTTCTTGTTCCTGTAAACCCATTTAGTGCCTATGGCCCTTTTGCCATTTGGTAAATCCACCAGGGTCCAAACCTTTTGTAATTTGAATTGCAGTAGCTCATCCTGCATAGCTTCTATCCAGCTTGGATCCTTCAATGCATGAATTACCTTTTTGGGTTCTTCTTGTGATAAAAAGCAAGCAAACAAGCAATTTTGAAAGTCTTTATGGTTTATTCTTTGCTGAACTGAACTAAACAAACCATGTTCTTCCAAATTCTTTGTCATTCTTCTTGTTTGAGGTGCTGAATGCAAGTCTCCAATAATTTGTTCAACTAGATGATCTTTGTGTATTCTTGTAGTTGGAATAGGACTGACAGGCATAAATGCATCTAAATTGTTTATGTCAGCCTCTGCACCAACATCTTCATCATCATTTGAATAAAAAATATCTTCTAATTCAGGCATATTTGGATCATCTGGAAGTTCAATGCTTGATTTTGGATTAACAACATTAACTTCTATGCCAGCAGCATTAACAGTTGGACTAACAGTATTAATAGGGGTTAAGTCTATATATTACCAACGTACTTTCTAAATTTTACATATCTAGGTAACAAACTTTGAATATTACCAATATAATCATTGAAACCAGCTAATTTATGACGATATATGTAATATGACCTGCTGATTTTCCACTTAGATAAATAATTATTTTTTAATTTCCACGTGGACTTTTATTTTCTTAAATTATTACACCTAGACATGGTTTATATACTTAATTCAACCCGACCCGTTATAAATTAGCTCACAGACCCTAACAATCTGACCCACTCTTCTATTTAACCCTAAGTTTTGTAACCTGACTCTATTTTCTTTCTTCACGATATAAACACAACCATAACAACGTATTATCATAATCATTCTTTTCTTTCTCATGTGCACACTTGGCATACTTGCTTTAAACACATATAAGGCCACTTTGACCAAGAGATACACACATAATTCATTATATCAACCAAAAATTCTGCATTTTTGCTCTCCCTCCTCCTCCCTTGATTCCACACACACTCCACAAACACCCATTTTATAAATTTTTAAAGATCAAAGATTAAGCACACTAGTGAATATGACTACCTAGTGTAATCCTTGCATTTTTGAGGTGATTTAAAGAGGTTTTAAAGAAGGTTTTTATACAAGTTGGGGCTGAAGTTAAACAAGTTTTTATCAAGTTTTTGGGTAATGAAAATGGTGATCTAAAATAATTATGGAGTGAAATCAAAGTTGGAGTAGAAAGGTTATATTGTTTTTTTTTATGATCAATTGATCATTCTCATCATTTACTTGGGGTAAAACTCTACTTGTTTTCATTATTATTGTATTTTTGATTTCCATATTGTATATGTAAATGTATGATATATGATGATCAAGAGGTGGAATGGTTCATGCATGCATAGATCTAGATCAAAAATGGCTTACTCAACTATTAAAACTAGCTAGAAATCACTAAAAATTATGGGATGATGTTAACTGTATGTTCTGGCATTTTGAGTAACTTTAAGATTTGATTTGAATGCTCTAAGTTGTAGACAAATGTCTTGTGATCATGTAGCAAATTGGATCCCCATTGGAATGTAAAAATTGAGTAAGTTATGGACAAAACACTAAAACTAGTTGATTCTGACCTTGCTATACAGATGACACAAAAAGTCATACTTACGTACTGAGTTGGTTAAAAAGCTAAAACTATGAGACCTAGATAAAATCATGTAGGTTCTGGACCAATTGGATGATCAACCAATTCATTATGGTTTGTAAATGGCATCAAAAATGGTGAAAGTGAGATTTCAGTCCGAATTTGTAACTTGACCTTTATGTATAAAAGTAACCCTATGTATATGTATGACTAAAAGATGTACTAAAATGAGTCACTTTTTAAATTTGTAAAGGTGAACTTTAATATTAAGCGCAAGCATATAAATAATAAATATACCATTTACGTTTATAAATATGGAAAAAAAAACTATTTTCGTAAACATAAAAGTATACAAAATTTACTACTACCCGAACACTATGATATGTAAAGCGATTTTTGTAACTAAAACCCGAGGTGGTAGGACCCACTTCTTGGGAGTTTTTAAAAGTTAACTTACTGATAATAAACATGTCCCGACCTCGAGAACCCAAAAATTTATAATAAGACTCATTTACAAGCTTGAATGGGCCATAAGGCCTAATTGGGCCACTAGGCCCAATGTATTAAAATAGACATATTGGACTTGGCTTTAAGCCCAACCCACTTGGGCTTAATTAATGAGCTAAGACCTGGTCTTGGGTTAATAATATCAACCTAATAACTTAATGGGCTTGCTTAATGGGCCTATTGGGCTTTTTGAGCTAATTTAGACAATACTAGTAAAATGGCTAATAAAAACAAGTTAAAAACCTAGAAAACTCTAAGTGTGAAATAAATATGTTGCAAGAGTATGATCATCATATAAACTGCATGTATACATATATTATTTAATTTATGATTTATCCGTAAATTTTTAACGACAAGAAACCTAAGTCCGTTACAATTTGTATAGGTCTTGGTTGATTGACGCGCCTACTTCCGAAGTTTTTATTCATCGATATTCTCATCCGACATCACTAAGTGAGTTCATAGCCTTGCATTTTTACACTTTAATTGTTTTATAAACCCGCGAGGGAGATAACATGCTTGTTTTTAAAATAGAACACAAGGGAGATTGTATGCTAGTAGCCTTGATTATTATATGTAAGAATTAACTCTCTAGAATAAAAGACTCTCGAAATCATGAATTGTTAATTGCCAGGTAATGGCATACGCTTATACATGGAATAGTACTATTTGGAGGTTGCCACCTCCAATCCGTGACGACTAGCTATCGTCTCGTGTCGGGAAAATGACACTACGGATGCGTTGTATAGAGAATAATATGCACTCATAGCGAGGGTGTATAATGGGCATTTTGTATTGATATGGTAACGTTCGATTCATGAGGCTTATAATAACCCCCCTATAACGTTGTCTGATCCACATCGTTATATCCTGAAAATTTTGAGAAATGATACTTGTGTCGAGATTAGAATTGGAACAAACCACAATATTTTTATGGATTTTATATAATAAATCCTATGGATTCACTCACATTATTGTTACGTTTAGCATGTTTTATCTCAGGCCTTGTAGGTAATTCGGCGATGGAGATTTTGGTTGGTCGCTTATGTGAAAACCTAAATGTATATTGAAGGCCCAATAAATAAAAGTCAGTCGAAGATGATTGCAAAAATGATTTGTATGAATTAAGAAACAATTTGGGACCTATGATGTTAAGACTTTTATTTCGAATGAATGTATTGTAAAAACTTCTCTTTTCGAGTCGTTATCTATGCTTGAGTTGTTATAATATGACGTGCACCCCAATGACCCTTCCGCCGAGACGTATAAAAATGGTGGTGTTACAGATTGGTATCAAGAGCTTAAGTTATAGAGAACAAAAGATTTTCAAAAAAAAATGACGAAATTTTTTTTTTGAAATCTTTTGACTATAACGGCGCAATAGAAATCTCCGAATTAACGACGGGACAAGAATGAGAAGGATTTTAAATATCGAATATATTGGAAATAATATAGTATGTAGTAAAATGAGATTTTCATTTATTTTAATATAAATGTTCGATTATGTGATTATTTTAATTACTAATACGATAAATTTATACGACATGGATTGTCATGAGAACCCTAACCCTCTTACGAACCGAACACGCTATCCTAAGAAAAACCCAGTTTATTCTTGATCCAACCTAAGTTGCGGATGTCCAAGGAATTCCTAACGAAATGGTTGACATTTCGGACGACGTTGATTTAGTTGATTATGATGGTGATGATGAAGAAAACCCGAAAGAAGACCCGAAAGAAGAACCAGAACCGAATAATGGGCTTGTGAATCAATTTGCCCCACATGTTGACCCACATCAAAGCCCGATTTATGATGTGGTTGTTAGAGTATAATGATGGTGTAAAGAAGAGTTAATAATGAGGATATAAAAGACGAAGAATGTAGACAAACTTTGGTGTAATGTTTTAGAGAGGTTTGAAGTGTTGAGAGTGGTGAAAAGCCACATTGAAGAAAAGATTGACTGAACTGAGACTAATTTGCGTGGGTTCGTTGGAAAGTGTGGTTATAAGCTGAGGGGAGGTTGCATGTCCTCGAGTGTGGAACAAGATGTATTATATGGAGATGGTTCGCATTGGGGATATCCTAAGCCAACATCCGATGATGAAGGTAAGAGCGTGCCGAGAAAGAAATCCTAAGAAATCAACTTATTGAGGGGCTAAGTGATCTTCCGAGCCCTGTGGACCACCTAGTTGACTCTTAGTAGATTAGTTTATCTTTTGTATTATCTTTTTGTAAATCACTAACTAAACTAGATATCTAGTTTATTAGAACAGTCCTTGGAGTTGTATACATTAGATGCTACATTTAATATGTCACCGAGAACAACTTAATGACACGTTGTGATTAATAAATGACTATCTTTTGATTTCTAAAATCTACGTGTGTCTTTGTTATGTATTCTTTCATGTTGTTTCTTTTAACTGATCCTATTGATTGATGCAATCATTGAAAGAATACTCATTATGATTTTGAATTGTGTTCTAACTTTACTTTTCTCCTCTTATTCTCAATCGCCATCTGAATATTTAAAAATCATGGATCTCAATGATTATTATTGGCTAAACTCAATTCCTAAAATATTGTAATCATTCTGTTCACTCATTCATTTTGTGAACCACTCTTTACTATGCACGATGCAAACCACTTATCAAGTTAAATAGTTAATATAATATCAACCTGAGAAAATTTAAATTGTCATCATTTTATGAGTTATTTTAATTGAGAAATTAAAAATAGTAGCTATCACATAAAAATTTATTATTAAACATCTTGTAACTGTATATACTTTCATACTATGAACGGACTAGTAGAAATCATTTTTGATTTTCTATCTACTAATTAAAGCAAGATGATACATTTAAATATGTGACATTAGTTTGACGAACTGAGCATATGCATTGCTATTCCAGAATATACATAGTCCTAGCACCTACGAAAATTTAGTATGGGGCCCATGCAAGGTTGAATAGTAGTCATCGTAAGATTTTGATAAAGATTAATTTTTAACCGTAATTCCGAAAAAAAAATGGCTTGCAAGTATTACAAGTTAGGGACATCTACATATGTACCCTTATCCTTTTCCCAATCGAATTAACCATCTGTGGATGCGGTCTTACTTGACAATTGTTATTCTACCTCTTATTTCCTTTCTTTTCATCATGAAATTCTTTGGACACTTATCCAAATTATCGACTACTGATACCCGACTTGAAGTTTCGACGTTTCTATCCTTTCTTTTCGACTAATCCTCCTTTGAGTAACGTGGGTAAAGATCCGAGATGCCTTCGGATGTGAATAACGAATTATGAAAGTACGGGGTTTATGCATACCCATCATGGTATGCGTCTCTCTTTTGACTCGAAATTTGCCCGTGTGAATCACGCGTTGACTTCGCTCTTCAATTGCTAACTCTGTCTCTTGATTCCCTTGATTCGAGAAAGGTTATGAGTTATTCCTAGCTATGAAGTCGAATTGGCCGATGGAGAAGTAGTAAGTACCAATAATGTGTGAAAAAGGTGTACACTTAATCTTTTAAACCGTTCTTTTCCAATCGATTTAATGGTTATTGAACTAGGAGGTTTTGATATCATTATTGGGATGGATTGGTTATCACGATATGATGCCACTATTTTATGTGGTGAGAAAAAGGTTAGGATTCCTTGTAAGTAAAGACGTTGGTTATCGAAGGTGAAGAAAAATTCCGATTGAAGGATCGTATTCTTGAATTAAATTCAAAAGTAAATCGAAGAAAGGTGGAACGCCTAATTTTAGCACAAGTAAACCGCGCAAGAAACCGAAAAGAAGCGATTAGAAATGTTCCAGTTTATCCTTAGATATCCCTCGAGGTCATTTCTGAAGAAATAAACCTGACTTCCGCCACCTAGGCATTGAGTTCCGAAGTGATCTTAACCTCGTGCTAGCACCTGTGGCCCGTGTGCCATAACATTTAGCACCAACCGAAATGTGAAGAGATTCCGAAGCAAACACAAGAGTTTGTTGGAGAACGGTTTTTTTTTTTATTCGACCCGCTCTTCACCGTGGGGAGCTCCGGTATTGTTTTGTAAAAGAAGAAGGATGGATCGTTCCGAATGTGCATTGATTACCGCGAACTGAATAAGTTGACGATCAAGAATCGATATCCATTACCGAGGATTAATGACTTATTTGATCAACTGCAAGGTTCTAGTGTTTATTCAAAGATTGATTTTACGGTCTGGATATCACCACTTCTATTCCCGCGAGGAAGACAATCCAAACACAGCATTTTAGAACTCGTTATGGACATTATGAGTTTCAGGTAATGCCTTTTGGACTGACTAATGCACCTGCAGTATTCATGGACTTGATGAATCGCGTGTGCAAGCCGTATCTTGATAAGCTCGTGATTGTATTCATTGATGACATTCTGATTTATTCCAAAAATAAAGAAGAACATGGTGAACATTTGAAGACTATCTTGAATTTGCTAAGGAGCGAAAAGTTGTACGCTAAATTTTCGAAATGTGATTTTTGGCTTATACGTGCAATTCCTTGGCCATGTGATTGATAGTAGTGAAGTTCATGTTGATCCTGCAAAGAACGAAGCCATTAAAAATTAGGCTTGCACCTGGGGGCCTATCTACACCAACAGGAAGTGTTACAATTTTTGGGTTTGGCAGGATTTATATCGAAGGTTTATTAAGGATTTTTCACTAATCTCCAAACCATTAACTAAACTTACTCTGAAAAATAAGCGTAAGAGGTGTGGGCGACCTACGAAGAGGAGACATTTTAAACATTGAAGCTGAAATTGTGTAGTGCGCCAATATTATCACTACCCGAAGGAAGCGAAGACTCTGTTGTATATTGCGATGCGTCCCTTAAAGGATTTGGAGCTGTGTTGATGCAACGAGAAAAGGTGATTGTGTACAGCTTTAGACAACTTAGAAAGAATGAAGAAGACTAGACGACCCATGACTTGGAATTGGGAGCGGTGGTTTTTGCTCTTCGATTATGGAGACATTATTTGTACGGGCACAAAGTGTACGAATCCACCTATACAAAATCCTACAATATATTTTGGATCAAAAAAGAGCTAAACATGAGGCAGCGTAGGTGGATTGAACCTCTGAGTGATTATGATTGTGTTATCCGTTATCACCCAGGGAAGGCGAATGTTGTCACTGATGCGTAAGCATGAAGGATAAAGATCCGATTCGAGTGCGTGCTTTGGTTGTGACAGTGCATAATAATTTACCCGAACAAATTTGAAATGCACAAGTTGAAGCGTGCAAGAAGGGGAATATTGGAGCCGAAGGATTTCTTGGCAAAGGATAGCCATTCGAAGTTAGACCCGATGGTACGAAATGTCTGAAAGGACGAATATGGTTACCATTATTTGGAGGATTGAGAGACCTAATCATGTGGGAATCTCATAAATAAATATTCCATTCATCCAGTGATCAAGCAAAATGTACCATGACTTTGAAGAAGTTATACTGGTGGCCGAATATGAAGGCTGACATTGCGACTTATGTCAATAAGTGCTTGACTTGTGCTAAAGTCAAAGACGAACATCAAAAGCCTTCAGGATTACTACAACAACCTGAAATCCATGTTTGGAAGTAGGAGAGAAATATCAATGGATTTGCGTTTCAAAAGCTTCAAGAACATCATCTGGAATGACAGATTTGGGTCATTGTGACTGATTGACTAAATCTGCTCACTTGATTCCGATGAATGAGAAGTTTAAAATGGAGAAGTTAACTCGATGGTATTTGAAGGAGATTGTTTGTAGGCACGGGGTGCCCGTGTCGATTATTTCGGACCTAAACCCTCGTTTTGTATCCGGATTTTTGGAGATCCCTTCAAAAGTCATTAGGGATGAATTTGGATATGAGCACTGCTTTATCATCATCAAACTGATGGTCAAGTAAAGAAACGATAGAGACAGTGGAAGTTGTGTTGCGTGCTTGCGTGATTGACTTTGGTAGTTGACTGGGATAAGCACTCACCTTTAGCTAGAAATCTCATACAATAATAGTTATCACCTAGTATAAGAAGCCGCACCTTTCAAAAGCCTACTATACAGAAGGAAATGTAGATCGCCTGTATGTTGGAGTGAGGTTGGAGATGCCCAACTCACAGGACCAGAAATGATTCGTGAAACGACAGAGATGATTGTGCAAATCAAGAACCGATTATTGGCTGGTCGTAGCAGACAGAAAAGTTATGCGGTTGTGAAACGTAAACCTTTGGAGTTCGAAGTGGGTAACAAATTATGCTAAAAGTATCACCGTGGTAACGGTTTGTCGATTTAGAAAACATGGGAAATTAAGTTCCCATTATATTGGACCATTCAAGATTTTATCAAGAGTAGGTCCGGAGGCATATGAACTGGAATACCTCGATGCTCAAGGAATACAAAAACATTTCCATGTTCTAAAACGAACTTGAAGAAGTGTTATCGAATGAAGATCTTATTATTCTCTACGAAAAAGGATCGACGAGAATTGTAATTCATCGAAGAACTATCAAAATCATGGATAAAGAAGTGAAACAACTTAAGCAAAGTCGGATCCCTATAGTTAAAGTTCGATGGAACTCGAGTCGTGGACCAGAGTATACTTGGGAACGGGAGGATCAAATGTGGAAGAAATACCCTCATCTTTTTGATTTTAATAAGAAGCGGGCGACAAGATGAATTGATCTTCAGAGACGAAGATCCCTTTTTAGGGGGAAATGTTGTGACAAACCATCAATTTAAGGTCGTTACTTTATTCTCGAGTATTAAATATATTTTTCAATTTTATGATGAGATATGAACTCACGACTAACCGGGAGAATTAGGGCTTACACTTGTAATTTACGTAACATTTACGAAAAACCGGCGAATCCTGCGTTAAGCACCGACGTTTATATTTCCAAAATGCCATAGAAATAATTTTACTACATTCGTTTTTATTTTTCGTATCTCGTACTATTTTTACTTTTTACCTGAAAAAACGACTACAAACCGTACCTTTTTAAATATCGGACTTTGAAAATACCCGTATTTACAAATTTTGGGGCAAGTAATAAACTCACCCTACTAATCTCACCATGCAAAGGGTGACAAAACCAAAGTGGGGAGGTGTCCACTTTGTGTTTAGTCTTGCACCAAATGTGCACACTTGGCATACTTGCTCTAAACACATATAAGGCCACTTTAACCAAGAGATACACACACAATTCATTATATCAACCAAAAATTCTGCATTTTTGCTCTCCCTCCTCCTCCCTTGACGCGAAAACTCAAGATAAAAAAAAAAAAAAAAACAACAAGAAAACCACACACACTCCACAAACACCCATTTTATAAATTTTTGAAGATCAAAGATTAAGCACACTAGTGAATATGACTACCTAGTGTAATCCTTGCATTTTTGAGGTGATTTAAAGAGGTTTTAAAGAAAGTTTTTATACAAGTTGGGGCTGAAGTTAAACAAGTTTTTATCAAGTTTTTGGGTAATGAAAATGGTGATCTAAAATAATTTGGGTGAAGATCAAAGTTGGAGTAGAATGGTTATATTGTTTTTTTTGTGATCAATTGATCATTCTCATCATTTACTTGGGGTAAAACTCTACTTGTTTTCATTATTATTGTATTTTTGATTTCCTTATTGTATATGTAAATGTATAGATGATATGATGATCCAGAGGTGAAAATGTTTCAGCAAGCATAGATCTAGATTAAAAAATGGCTTAAATAACTATGAAACTAGCTAGAAATCATAAAAATATGGGCGAAGTTAATAGTAAGTTCTGGAATTTTGAGTAACTTTGAGATTTTATTTGAATACTCTAAGTTGTAGACAATGAGTCTATGTAACATGTAGCAAATATGAATCCCCATTGGATGTAAACATTGAGTAAGTTAAGGACAAAACACTAAAACATATGATTCTTACCTTGCTATACATATGGCACAAAAAGTCATATTTACGTACTGGGTTGGTTTAAAAAGCTACAACTAAAGATACCTATATAAAATCATGTAGTGTTCTGGACCGAATTGGATGATCCCACCAATACATTATGGATAAGTAAATGACATCAAAATGGAAAAAGTGAGATTTCAGATCGAATTCTGTAACTTGACCTTTAGTATAAAGAGTGAACCCAAAGAATAATTATGACTAAAAATGTAACTAAAACGAGTGTTAAAATTTGTAAAGTGAACTTAAAATATGAAGCAAACATATAAATATATAAATTATATACCATTTACGGTTTACAAATTACGACTATTTTCGTAAACATAAAAGTATACACAATTTACTACTACCCGAACGCTATACTATGTAAAGCGATTTTTGTAACTAAAACCCGAGGAGGTAGGACCCACTTCTTGGGAGTTTTTAAAAGCTAACTTACTGATAATAAACATGTCCCGACCTCGAGAACCCGAAAATTTCTAATAAGACTCATTTACAAGCTTGAATGGGCTATAAGGCCTAATTGGGCCACTAAGTTCGTTACCTAGATGTGTAAAATTGAGAAAGTTCGTTGGTAATATATAAACTTAACCCTATTAATAGTGTTAGTGCTATTAACCCTAGCAGTATTAACATTGTTAGTGCTGATAACATTGTCATCTTTCTCTTGATTAACTCTTGGCTCTGTTAGGGCTTTAAGGATTATTTACCTAGGTGATATATGGTATTAAGGATTGTAACAGGAGCCAAGAGTTAACTTTTTAGTGAGGTTCCAAGTATAGGGAATGAAGATAGTGAGGTTCCAAGTATTAACACCTTCTTTAAAAGTTAACACTCGTATTGTTAATATTGTTAATATCTTCATTCCCTAGATCTTCAGCATCCTTCTTTAAATCAAGAGTGAGGTTCCAAGTATTAACACTGTATTGTTAATATTTTTAGTGAGGTTCCAAGTACTAACAATGTTAACTTTTTAGTGAGGTGATATACTGCTTTGCTATTGGTAGAGTATCCTACAAAGAACCCTTCATCAGCCTTTCCATCAAATTTACCTAGGTGATATATGGTATTAAGGATTGTAACAGGACATCCAAATAGTCTCATGAAGCTTAAGGCAGGTTTTCTACCTAGAAAAAGTTCATAAGGGGTCTTGTTTTGAGGCTTAAAAACTAACACCCTATTTTGGACATAACAAGTAGTATTAACTGCTTCAGCCTAAAAAGTTGTTGGCAATTTTGAATCAGCTAGCATAGTCCCTGCAGCCTCTATTAGTGTCCTATTTTTCCTTTCTGCTACTCTATTTTGTTGTGGAGTCCTAGCAACACTAAATTCCCTCTTAATACCCTTCATTTCACAGAACTGATTCATGACCCTATTCTTGAATTCAGTCCTATTGTCACATCTATTCACTTTTACCCTAAGGTGTATTAGATTTTCTATGCCTATTATGAATGTTTTAAGGATTTCACTAGTTTCATCCTTAGTAGCTAAAAAGAAAACCCAACTAAACCTACTAAAATCATCTGTGACAACTAGGCAGTACATCTTCTTCATTAAACTCTTTACAAATGTTGGCCAAACAAATTCATGTGCAACATTTGTAATGGTTGGCTGATTGAACTGACTGTTTTGG
The DNA here is from genome assembly GCA_026074375.1 of Tanacetum coccineum. Classification (NCBI taxonomy): domain Eukaryota; kingdom Viridiplantae; phylum Streptophyta; class Magnoliopsida; order Asterales; family Asteraceae; genus Tanacetum; species Tanacetum coccineum. Next base: position 13,670 of record BQNB010042713.1, read on the forward strand.
TCTTACAAGAAGCTCTGTGTTGTTTTCCCTTCTGACAAGCAACACATGTTTGATTAATTTCAAAAAGTTTTGAAGGTAAACCTCTTACAAGGTTTCCCCTTACCAGTTTATTCATTGTTTTGAAATTTACATGTCTAAGCCTCCTATGCCAAAGATTAGATTCATCTGGTGTGGCTTTTGCAAAGAGACAAGTGAGACCTCCTTAAGGAACAACATTCTTTAAATCAACACTGTACATGTTATCCTTTCTAGGAACTTTAAGTAAAACATGACTTTCATCAGTTAACTTAAAGTCTGGAGACAGAACAACACATTCAGTATCAGTAAAAAGAACACTATTCTTCTTGTCACACATTTGTGAGACACTGAAGAGGTTAAACTTTAGTTCCTTTACAAAATACACATCTTCAAAATCCAATTTACCAGTTCTTATTTTACCTTTCCTAGTAATTTTCCCTCCTTTGGAATTACCTCTAAAGGCAACAAATCCTCCATCAACTTCTTCATAATTTGCAAGATAGGATCTGTTTCCTGTCATGTGCCTAGAGCATCCACTGTTAATTACTCCTTTATCCTTCAAATCTTGCTGTGGATTGCCTTGTACATTAATGGTAGGAAAATTAGTTTCTTTTGGGGACCTAAGCCATTACTGACTTGGATCTGCCTTGTGCATCAATATAGTCAAATCCTTTAAAGAACATTGATGTACCATTGTTTCTGGAGACATGGTCTAAAACTTTGTGCTTTGGTCTCCAAACCTAACATGCTGAGGCCTTAACAGCATTTCCCTTGTTTCCCTTAACAGCACTAAGAACTGCTTTTGGCCTAGCATTATTAACCCTTGTTCCCTTAACAGTATTAACCTTTTTAGTGAAATTACTATTATTAGCTGCTGTTATTTTGTTAAAAGGCCTTCTAGCAGTTGAATATGCATTATCAATAACATTTTTCATGGGTCCTGCATTATTCACTGCTGTTCTTGATTGAACATTATTAATTGGTCTAGCAATATTAAGTGAAATTAGGCCAGACCTAGTTAAGACTGTTCTTAGAACCATGTTCCTTTTTGGACTAGGGTGAGTTAATTTAGAGAAATTCTGTTTGTTCACCCTTTGAACATTGGTCCAAACTGGTTTTGCAAATCTTCCATAGTTATTGCAATCATTCTTCAAATGATCAAAACTACTACACACATGACAAGCTTTATTGAACATCTTAAAATCACTCCCTAATTTTTGAGACATCTGTTGGTTCCAATTTCTCTTGTTTCCTCTAGGACGAGGTGTGTTTTGCCTATTTTTATCAACTGATGTTTTCCTGGAATATTTTACTTGCTTAGTAGACTTAACAAAGTTTATCTTAACAAAACTAGGTTTATTAAACATCTCAACTGTTTTAACCTTAGGCACATTTTCTTCCTCACTTCCAGACACCCAATCCTCAATAATTTGGGCTCCATTTTCTTTCCTAGCATTTCAGCAGTCTCAGGTTTTCATTAGTCTCAACGATAGGCTATTGTCAACAATAGACTCCACTAACAGACTCTCATTCACTTTTCCACAAAATCATAAAGACTAGGATAAACTCAATCAGGTTTTTGGTAGGCATAAAATTCTCAGTATAGGGGAGGTGGGACAGACATTTATACCCTAATCATTATTGACATTTATCCATTATCTGTCCTGTCATAAAATTTACTTGAAGTTCTTTTGATGAATTTTCAAATTTTTGTCCTATGAAGTTGAACCTCATCTTTTTCTTTTGTAGCCAACTCTAACTTCCTTTTAAGCGCTGTAATATCTAAATCTCTTTAATAGATATTTCACGTTATAAGAGTTTATATCTTTACCTCATAACAAGACCACAAGGCTCTCATTTGCTTAAAGACTAACAGTCTAGCTTTTTATAGATTCTAAACCAATTTTAAAAAGAGACAAGTAACACTTATCCAGCTGTCTTAGTCTTTAACTAATTAGTTTCTTTATGTTCTTTTAGATCTTTTACAAATTCTAAAAAACGATGACAACGATTTGAGTCCATTAGATAACCTCAGAGTTTGTAAGAAGAAGTTGACCTTTTGAAGAATAGCCATGAGAGCAGAAATTGGTTAGACTTCGTCTGCTTTGGTCACGTCCAATCATAGCCAAAGCCATCACAAGCTGAGATACGTAGGCCATTTTAAAGTAGTTTTCTTCAACTGGCACAGACCTTCTAATGGTCCCTTGTTCCTGCTGGTCATTGTCTTCTTGGGTGCCGCTGCACACCCCTGCAAAGTGTTCCCTCTCATGTGGCATTGAAAAACTCTATCCTGGACTTAGTCAACACCCAATCTTTCTTTGTTGGCCATGTCCAGCTATCCTTTTACAATAATCTTCAGGAATCTTCTTGCCTTATATTCATATCATAGCAAATGTTCTATCTCAAATCCATCTCTTCAAGATCGATCAGGAATTATTTGTTTGTAGATCTTCATTATCGTAGCTGTGGAATATCTTATTGAAGCTATCATTAGCACCCTGAGTTCTAGCATATTAACACCCCCTGAGCAGTATTACGCTCTAGTTGCACTATAGTGCTGCTAGGACAAAAAGGCTACATGTGTGAGAGATTTTTGTGGGATGAGCTAAGATGAGCCTCTTAACCACTAATCATAAGCCTATCAGTTGTTAGAAGATGTCATCCAGAACTCCAATGTCTCATCTTTATGTTTGTTTCCCCCACAATTGTATTCATATTCCCTTCACCTTTGTGACAAACTTCTCAAGAAACTTCTGATTGATGTCTTCTTGGAGGGATAACTTCACCATGGCAATCTCCAGTTTGACTAATTAGCATTTGAAGCCTTTTATAAGTTTGTTCAATCACATCTTGTGCTCGGATTCAGCAAAGTTGTTCATAAAGCGCTGCTTTGGAATATTTTTCTGAGTTTTCTTTTAGCAGTATTAATTCCCAACCAAATTTGTATCTCAAAAGCATCATCATGTCTTAGCATCCTTGTATGAGTTGAACTTTAATTGATGCTCATTAGGTAAAGCCATCAACAAAGTGCTTCTTGCCTTCAACTCTGCCCTTCTTTGTGCCTTATTCTCTTTACAAACACTTTGTATGAGGGGATAAACAGTCCTCCTTACCATCAACAATTTTTGTTACTATAGGTGCATTACCATTTTATATGATCTCCCATAGAGTGTAATCAATGCACTGTAAAACTCGTCCATCCCAATCTTCCAGAGATCGATAAACTCACCAGGATTTTTGGACTATGGGTAGCTTGACTGGTTTGAGTAGATTTGAGAATCCCTTACTTCATGAAAAAGTAGATCTTTATGTGTAGTAAGAAGTTTCTTCTTCTTATTCAATTAGCTTCTCTCAAGCTCTATAACCACTTGAGTTATCCCAATAGAATAGATCTTTCTTAGCTTGTAATAAAGCTAATTGTATTGAATAAATTCAAAACAACTATGATAGAAACTTATGATTGTAGCAATATCAAAGACTATGCGAATCTAGTCAATGATACTAAGATGAAGAATTTCAAATGAAACATAAAGCAGTAAGAAATCAAAAACAAATAGTTCTACAAACATCCAAAACCTCAATAATAGATACACACTCTAAATAGTGTTCAGGGTTACAAACCATGAAGTGCTATATCGATATCAAAACAAATGATTTCTAAGATAACTAACTCTATCCCTGAGGACCTTGCTTTTTAACACCAAGGACTCCTAACCCTTAACAAGTATTTCCCAATGATATATCATGATCTTATAAACAAATTAACTTCTACATATCTTTTACAAAACGATATCTCATACTTATCACAATAAACAATCTTTATCTTTTCTCTGATAATCTTTCATCTCTTCTCTGTCAGCATAAAACGCTTCCAGCAATTGTAATCATAATAGGAGTTGTAAACTTTCATACAACAGTAGTACCCTTTTGAACCAGTAGCACAAACTGTGTACAAGCAGCATTAATACTTAGAAAGTTTTCTTATCAATCATTCATCATCAGTACTAAGTTACACTAGCAGTATAACTTGTAGTAGTAACAATATACCAGGGCAGTAGTAACTTATACTAGCCAGAAGTAATACTAGCAATAACTAAACATACACGAGTATTAGTACCGGTTTTATCAACAAAAAAGCTGGCATATTTTGGAATTGGAGGCATGTTCACATCCGAAACTCCTTCAAGAATCTGTTCCACAAGAGTCAATTAAGGCCTAAATTCTTTCTCATCTTGGATACACCACTAAGCAACTTTGAAAATTTTCCTAACTTCATCAACACTAGCATCCCGATTTAACCTAGTGTTTAGTAGGCTAAGAATGTCACCTCCCCCCATAAGAACATTTGCAGCCAAACTAGGGAAGAAACTAAAAGTTGAATCTTCATATCGCTCTGTGTTTCTTTTACCATTTACTAATTTAAAGAGCATCATTCCTTAGCTAAAAACATCTGCTTTGACTATGACGGCCACCCCTGATAACCATTTCGGTGTCAGATACCCTTTTATCTATTGGAAATTTAATTCAGTTTTATGTTCAGTTCATACCGGGTAATGGGATTGGAGGTACGGAGTGTACTCCCATAGGTCAATGAACACCCTAACTCTGACGGTGGTAAAATGGAATTCATGTCGCTGATGCAGTTCAGTGAGTTCACTTACTGAATGGTATTCATCAGTCTGATGGCTTCAGCTTTGTACTCCCTGTAGTAAGATGAAGGATACCATCAGGGAGTAATCTATCAAAGGATGTATCCTTAACAGGTTAACTCATCAGTGAGTCTATTCTTTTTTAACCTTCAGCGGGTATACTCTACAATGAGTTAGCTGATGGTTCAAGATGCGAAAAGATTGACCTCGCCGGAATAAATTCAACTAATTTGTAACAACTTTGACATGTTTAAATGGCAAGTTTGACTGCATTTAATGACCACATTTAATTGGTCATGTAATCACTTATTCTTATAATCATGAAGTCTATTTATGAAAGAGATTATATCTCCTATAATCTCTCATAATCTTAATGACTATGGTTTTGAGTATTTCTCCTATAAATAGGAGATCACAACTGCATAAGAGATATACATAATACATAAACACTTAGAAGCTAAGGGTTCTTTATATGTGCCTAAAATAAGAACAAGCACTTGGTTTTATCCCAAGGAGGTATTCGTATAACCCAGGCATAGGGTCGAATAATCTACTTTGGAAAGTGATTACACGACTTCAAGTGATATCCGATAACCATCTTGGTAATTAGTTAGGCTATTGATTATCTTTACCCTATTCTAGGTACCACACATCCAACAATCAAAAAAGATCATTTCGTGATAATCAATGGCTATTGTTATGAAACATATGGCTTCAAACTTTTCCAAGCTTGACAAGTTTAAAGGGGTGAACTTTAGGAAATGGCATAATAAGATGCACTTCTTGATTTCCAGCATGAGTGTGGTGATGTGCTTACTACTCCTATTCCTGAAGATGGGTAGAATGCTACCATGGAACAAATCAGGAAGAGGAATAAGTGGGAAAATGATGACTATGTTTGCAGAGGTTTAATCATCAATGGCATGTCTGATCCTTCATTTGATATTTACCAAAATGTTGAATCTTCGAAAGAACTATGAGATTCATTGGAGGCCAAATATATGGTTGAGGATGCCTCAAGTAAGAAGTTTCTTATTAGTAATTTCACAAATTACAAAATGACATATTCAAGACCAGTTATGGAATAATATAATGAATTTCTTGGTATACTTAAAAGATGTATACAACATACGATGAACATGGATGAGGTCATTCAGGTCTCTTGTATCATTGATAATTAAACTCCCTCATTCTTAGAAATATTTCAAGCACACCTTGAAACATTATAAGGAGGAATTAACTCTTGTTGAGTTGGACAATCATCTGAGCATTGAGAAGTCCTTCAGGGTGCACGATAATGACAAGCCAAAAAGAAACAATGTTGATGGTCCTTCAGTTGTCAATATGATGGAGCATAATAACTCCTTCAGGTACAATGTCAACAACGATAAACATAAACATCAAGACACCAAATTTGATCCTAACAAAAAGTATAAAGTGACTTGTTAGAATTGTGGGAAACCTGAACACTTAAAAAAGGATTGCAAAGGTGGAAGAGTTGGCAACAAGGCCAATGGTTTGGGCACAAATGGTTCAGTGGATGGTTCTACCAACTCACTGAGAGGTCAGAATATGTTTAATAAATCTCTCCAGGTTTATTATGTTACATATGTATCTGAGGCTTATTATGTCTAGGTTTACTCCATGTTGATCTACTTAGGACTGAGTCAAGGGTTCTAGGGTGAAGCTATGTTAATAGCTTGCTATTTATTAAATAGGGTTCCTAACAAAAAGAACAGGATAACCCCTTATGAACTCTAAACTAAAATAAAACCAAACCTAAACTACCTCAGGGTTTAGGGTTGTAGGACAATTATAAGACTCCCTGATCCAAAGCTGAAAACTTTGGGTAAAAGAGGCATTGAATTCATCTTTGTTGGATATGCTGAGCATTTCAAGGCTTTTAGGTTCTATGTCATTGAACCTAATGAATCAGTTTCAATTAACTCAATAATTAAATCACGGGATGTTATCTTTGATGAGAATAGATTCTCTTCAGTCCCTAGACCAAGTCTTAGGATTTCTAATGGAACTGAAGACATTGGTTGTTTAGTAGTTCCTGAAGAGGTCACTGAAGAGGTTGTTTAGCAACCAGAGCTTGAGCTTAGGAAAAGCAAAAGGAGTAGGAATCCAAAGAACTTTGGACCTGATTTTAATTATACTTAATTGAAGGAACATGGGATGAGATCTCTGGCCAACACTCCTATTGCTTTAATGTTGAGGATAACCCTAAGAAATTTGATGAAGTAATAAAGTCTCAGGATGTTGCTTTCTGGAAAGAAGCAATTAATGATAAGATGGAATCCATCATGGGAAACAAAACTTGGGTGTTGGTTGATCTACCTCCAGGTTGCAAACCTCTTGGTTACAAATGGATCTTCAAAAGAAAACTAAAGGTAGATGGAACTATTGAAAAGTTCAAGGCAAGGCTGGTCATTCAGGGCTTTAGACAAAAGTCAAGGATAGACTACTTTGATACTTATGCTCTAGTGACACGTATCAGTACCATAAGACTGATGATTGCTTTGGCATTAATTCACAATCTAATTATTCATAAGATGGATGTGAAGACAACATTCTTGAATGATGAATTGGATAAGGAGGTTTATATGAACCAGCCTCTGGTCTTTATCATGCCTGGAAATGAAAACAAGGTGTGTAAACTGATTAAGTCTCTATATAGACTAAAGCATGCACCTAAGCAATGGCATCAAAAGTTTGATGAAGTGGTTTTGTCTAATGGTTATTTACTTAACAAAGCTAACAAATGTGTATATAGCAAATTTGATGAAACTGATAAAGGAGTCATCATTTGTCTATATGTTGATGACATGTTGATCTTTGGCACTGATCAAGTTTAGGTTGACCTGACAAATGAATTCTTATCATCAAAGTTCTCTATGAAGGACATGGGGGAGGCTGATTTTATCCTTGGTGTAAGGATTAAACATGAAAGTAATGGAATAGCAATTTCTCAGTCTCATTATATTAAGTAGGTACTGAAGAAATTTAATTACTTTGATTGCACTCTAGTGAGTACTCCTATAGATACAAGTGAGAAGTTGATGCCCAATAATGGTTAGGTTGTATCTCAACTTGAGTATTCTAGGGTGATTGGCTGCATGATGTATGACATGGCTTATACAAGGCTTGGTATTGCTTTTGCAGTGGGTAAACTGAGCAGGTATACTAGTATTCCTGGTACTCAGCACTGGTAAGCAATTCAGCGGATACTAAAGTACTTGAAGAAAACCATAGACTAGAGTTTGATATATATTGGTTATCTTTTGGTCTTAGAAGGATACACTGATGCAAGCTGGATCAGCAATACTGAAGACAATTCGTCTACCAGTAGCTATGTATTCCTGCATAGTAGAGGTGTAATTTCTTAGGCATCCAAGAAGCAAACTTGCATCACCAGCTCAATAATACGATCTAAATTTATGGCTTTAGCAGCTGCTGGTAAGGAGGCTGAATGGTTGAGAAATATGATCCTTGAGATTCCATTATGGTCTAAACCTATAGCACCTATATCTATCCGCTATAATAGTGCTGCTACATTGGCAAAGGCTTATAGCCAGATGTACAATGGGAAGTCTAGACACTTAGGTGTCAGGCATAGCATGATTCGTGAGCTTATCATAAATGGGGTGGTATCTATAGAGTTTATAAGGTCTTAACAAAACTTAGCTGGTCACTTAACGAAGGGACTAGCTAGAGACTTGGTTTTAAAGTACATGTATTTACATATCATCCCAGGGATGTGCTTGGAACCTGCTGAAAGGAGGATGAAGTTGATAACTTCTCAATGGTTAATCTCTTTGAAAAAGTGCTTAGCATGAGCATGAATAAAGAGGAACGACCTATGTAAATGTTGGGGTTTTGCCACCTCAGGGATCATGGACTTTGGGTCTTATAACATTTATGAATTGGATATGGACACATGGCTATGTAATAGTGTCAGGAGCATTTAAATGTTTGAAAACTTGTGTGTATTTACCTTCAGTACTCAAATGGGTTGAAGGGTTTAATTCTTAGAACACCCTGATTCTTGAATATTTGAACGTGTATTTACTAAGATGGAAATTCAATCCTCAGGACATTTTCATTTATGCACTTGTTTGTTTAAGTGTTATTTTCATGCAAAAGGAATTGTACTAAATTGGGGAGGAGTGTTAGAAATTTAGTTCAATTGTAGGGATCTTTTCATACCGGTATCTGGGGTGGAGGTACGGAGTATACACCTAGAGGTCCCTGAATACCCTGACTTAGATAGTGGTTAAGGGAATTCTAGTCGCTAATGAACTTTAGTGAGTTAACTCCTTTGGGAGTTAGACTCTGGACTGAAGGATATTCATCAGAGGGCTGATGGCTTCAGCTTTGTAACTCAGAGTGAGTAAGCTTGAAGGATCCATCAAGGAGTAATCATTTGAGGATGTATACCTCAGCGGTTGTCTAATCAGAGGTTGTGTCAGTAATTAAACCATCAGTGCGGTTTGCTCCTCAGCGGGCTAGCTGATGCTTCAGGACACTGAATGATAAACCCTCTGGATAGAATCATTGACGTATAACTACTTTGACCATTTCTTATGGTAAGTAGCAATCACACTTAATGACCACGATCATAATGGTCATGTAACCACTAATTCCTAAAATCAAGGAGGCTATTTGTGAAAGAGATTATATCTCCTATAATCTCGCACAAATCTTTGACTAGGGTTTGAGTACTCTCTTATAAATTGGAGGTCACATACCACTTGTGATAGTAGTGAAGAACTGCGTGAAACATACACATAAAATAAAACACTTGATGCGATTAGGGTTCTTGATTGTTGCCTCAAACAAGAACATACATTTGGTCTTATCCCAAGTAGATATTCGTGATACCCAGGCATTAGGGTCGAATAGTTTACTTTGGAAAGTGATTACACGATTCCAAGTGATATTTGGTATCCAATCTTGGTACGTAGCTAGGTCTTTGATTATCTTTACCCTGATCTGGGATCACAACTCCAACATATTAATGTATGTATATGTATGTTGATGTTTTGTTTTTGGCTTTTTTGTAAAAGTAGATTATGTGTATTTAGGTTAGGTTATTTTACTTTGTTTTTGTTGTTGTGTTTTTGTAAAAATGGATCGTATAGCTCACACGCATACATTAAAGAAGCAACACAACCAGTTTGCGCTTTTTATACTAGCCGAGAATGTATGCTTGTTGTGCGTGTTTCTGTTTTGTTAATTTGTTAAAATCAGATATCAATTTTGTACATCAGATATTATTGAGATTGTACGTTTGGAGGTTATTGGGGTTTGATGAAGCTGTTTAGGGCTGTGAAGAACGTATTGTGCGGGAAGGTAAGGTTTTTGGTTTTTATGTAGTTTTTATTAATTTGTGTTATATGTTTTGTTGTTATCTGTGATTTTGCTTTTATGATTTGCCTCATTTATGAGAAATCATTATTCGTTGGTGCCAGATATTTAAGTTTCGTTTGATGATTTTCCAATTAATTTGCCTATTATTCTTTGCTAAAAATATATTGAACAAAATAAAATTATGGATGTGTGTTTGTGTTTGTTTAAGCTTTGTGATATCTTTTTCGGCCAACTTTTATTGTTGTAAAATTATATACTTTCATTAGATTAAAAAGTTTAGATATGATGGTAAAACATGATTAGTTTGCTATGTTAAATGCTTTAAATTGTTTTGTCAAGTATTAATAAATGTTGTTTTGAGTTTTGGTTTTAGCAATTATTACTTATTCACCTAAAATTTTTATATGTTTTGTTGATTTAGGATTGATACGTATGTTCGGATTGAGAGGCCGGCCTTAAAAAGTGTTACAAATATTTTGCGCCAATCGATTGGTTTGCAGAATGTTTTGGCTAAACGTGCTAATGCGGAAATAAAAACGGGTTACAAAAAACGATCAAAAAGCGTATGTAAGGTATAAAAACGGATTAAATCGGACGAAAGCGTATAAAAACGGACAAAAATGTACAAAATCGTACATAACGGACGCAAATGTACAAAAACGTATAAAAACTAATGAAAATGGATAAAAACAAACAAAAACGAATAAAAACGTATAAAAAGTATAATAGCGGTTAAAAACAGTATAAACAGAAATTTGGACCATTGCCAACCGGGATTTTATTTTGTTAGAGGAAAAGATATAGAGTTGTAAAATGGGATTTTCTGTTTTTTCATATAAAATTGAAAAATGAGAATTTCATTTTTTTTTGAAAAATATTGAAAAAAATACGATTAAACAGGTTTTCAGTCTTTTCAATTTTATATGAAATTTTTTTTAAAAAAATAAAATATTTTTTCCCAGCTAAATACACCTTTGCTTTTTATTTCTTCTTTTTCTTGCCTCTTTCTCCCCTTTAATGAAACTGGTTATGACATAAAAAACAAAGTTGTAATATTTCATTATTAAACTGGTTATGACATAAAAAACAAAGTTGTAATATTTCATTATTTTGACCCTTCCAATTAGCTTGGAGGTGGTCGATCCAATAGAGAATAGGGCCCGTTTGGTATCCGGTAATAACTACCAAGGAATGAGTTTGAAACCAATTGATGTTGTTTGGTTAGTGGGCCTAGGTATCAAATATAGATATGAAATCACAATATGTGTTGTACACCATACCACTCAACATAGACTTCTATAGTCAGGTTTCTAAGCTTTTTCATAACTTACTATGTTCATTTTTATTATCACCAACAAAAAAAACCCATTTGATCACAAGGTAGGTTCTTGCGTCAACACCATCACTGATTTGTGCCACCATTGTTGTTGGTTTTCTAACAAATCTTACCATATGCATCAACCCCACTGTATCGTTGACTTTCTGGCCGTCATCAGTCTTCAACAAAGTCAATGCGACAATTAATTTACTATTTCATATGTTGTTCTTTGTTGTCAAGCTACTCATCCCCAAGTTATTGATCTTGCGCTTTTTAACCATCAATAATTCGTTTGGGGTGTAGAATTTTTACCCATGAAAATGATTTTCTTTACACTACTAATTTTGGATTTTTGGTATAAAAGTGGTCACATACTCTTGAACTAGTTACTTAAGCATTTGTTTGTTTGTTAAGATTTATACACCATGGCTGGTTTGGAATCGGGAAGCAAGCTCAATGAGTTGTTAGAGATTCACTTTTGTAAGCTATTTGTTTTGTTTTATAATTGAAAGTTTTATGTTTGTTTTAGTTAACTCCATTTGTGTAAGTAATTTTTTGGTCTTCTGGGTATATTATTGATGAATGAAGATGGATGAATGCAATTTGAAGCTTTTGTTTCAAAGCTGCTTTTCAACCAAACGTGTTTATAGAAAAAGTCTTTGAAACTTCATACCAATCTCATTCCCTTTATTTTTGTAACTCCTGTTAAAAATACCAATTTTTTTTGTCCGTGTACTAGTTTGACTTTTTACAAAATTTGTGTTGATATTTGTACTTTACCAGGAATTTTCCCGCATTTAATTTAGAATCGTTACCGGACGCGTTCCGATTTGCAATTTAATGTAGTCTTTCGGTACATACCTTGTTTTTAAGTTTCACTTAGATATTTAAATTTTCATATTTTTCAGTCAAGTTAGCAAGCGTTTTCAGTTTTTCGTATATCATAAATGGCCCTAGTGAGATATTGTGTGCATAGAAAATATCTAGAATTCAAATAATACCACCTTGGATGTCCTTAGAACAATGAGATCAAATTGGTCCCCCTCCCTCTCTTGCGTCCGAAATCCCTAACACCACCAAAACAACTTGTCCTTTTTGTCTTCGTGATATTTTTCTCACATAGGATCCCTTGGAATTTTGTGTATAAGGATAGGTGCATGCATCCATTTCACACAGACTTCTCATTTGAAAACACACACAATTTTGTTCTCTTCTCCCATCTCCTCTCTTATAACCGACGAACACAAACACCCATTTAAATCTTTAATTTCCAAATTTTGATCAAGAATCTTGAAGCTAAATAGTGTTTTGGGTTGATCCTTATAGTTGTTTGGGTATTCTAACAACGTTTGGGTTGTTACTTTGATCTCTAATCCTTTCTTAAGAACCTCTTTGGTAATAAATCTTTTCCTAAAAAGATCTTGTAAACTTTGTGAACCTCATAATGCATAAATAAGGATTGTACAATCATTTTTATAAAAATCAAGGTTTAAGATTTTACAAAACTCTAAAAAGGGTTTATAAATGGTTCGACTAAAATAAATAAATTATAAGGAATGTATAGTTGCGTTGTGGTGGTTATTTTTATGTAATAAAATATTTTACCCAAGGGCTTATTAGCTTATTCGGCTTATCATTAAGCTTGAATGGGCTTATTAGGGCTTATGAAGCTCTCGGCCCAAAAAGGAAACAAAGGAAATCCATTCTTAATTTTTCAAGGTTTCGGCTTATTCATATGGCTTATTTTCATGGATTATTATGAGTATTAAAAAAACATTTGAGCTTATTAGACTTAACAAATAAGCCCAAATGAGCTTATCGGGCTTAACGAGCCTCAGTCCAAAACCCAAGCCCAAACCGTGGGCTTATAAGCTCACAGTTTGGCTTATTAATAGCTTAGTATGGCTATTAGATAAGCTAAAGGCTTATTTGCTTATTCTTGTGCTTATTCGATTATCTTTTGGCATATCGAACTATTATTGAACTTATTGGAATCTTACATCTTCGTTTGGGTTACTTGGGGAAGATAAAGCCCAATAAGGGCCCTATAAATGTTGGGATTAAAAGGCTATTAGTGATGTTGAAAGTTACTACTGATGGTTAGGTTCTACTGTGTTGAAGGACTACGAAAATATTCTAAGTAGTTAGTACCGCTAGCACAAAAGTTACTACTGCTAGTGTTAGTTACTACTGTTAGAGTAATATTGATGCTGCTCAGGTTAAGACTGTTAGATCAAGTTAGTACTGCTTATATGATATGAATGAGATATTTTTGTAAAAGATACGTATAAGTTATTTGATTAGAATATCATGATATCTTAGGAATATATTGTAAACCGACTAGGACTCCTTGGTGTATAAAAGGAGGACCTAGGGTATAGAATTAGATATCTAGAAATCATTTTGTTTTGATATCATTATAGCTTCAAGGTTTTGTAAACCCTAACACTATTACGAGTGTTCGTATTATATTGAGGCTGAAAGTTTGGTAAACTGTTTGTTATTGATCTTGTTCATTATTGTTTCATTGAAATTCTTCTTAGTATCATTGACTAGATTCCGCATACTCTTTGATATTCACAATCAAAGTTTCTATCATAGTTGTTTTGGATTTATTCAATACAACTTAGCCTTATACATGTTAAGCAAGATCTATTCTATTGGGATCAACAAGTGGTATCAGAGCTTGTGAGAAGCTTTAAATAAGAAGAAACTTTACTACACACAAGATCTACTTTTTCAAGAAACAATGGATACTCAATCTACTCAAACCATTAAGGTACCCATACTCCAACCTGGTGAGTATGATCTCTGGAAGATAAGGATGGAGCAGTACCTACAGTGCATTGATTACACTCTATGGGAGATCATAGAAAATGGTAATGCACCCATAGTAACAAAAATTATTGACGGTAAGGACACTGTTATCCCTCCTACAAGTGTTGAAGAGAAGGCACAAAGAAGGGAAGAGTTGAAGGCAAGAAGCGCTTTGTTGATGGCCTTACCTAATGAGCATCAATTAAAGTTCAACTCATACAAGGATGCTAAGACACTGATGCAGGCTATTGAGAACAGATTTGGAGGTAATACTACCACAAAGAAAACTCAAAAAAATCTTCTAAAGCAGCAATATGGAAAACTTTGTTGCCATCCAGCAAGAAGTAATTGAGTCAAACCTATGAAGGATTCAAAATCTAATAAGTCAACTGGAGATGATGGTGAAGTTATCCTTTAAAGAAGAACATTCAATCATGAAGTTATTGAGAAGTTGTCCACCAATATGGACTATACATACTATTATGTGGAGGAACAACCAGAGTTTGAGACATTGAGTTTGGATGACCTCTTTAACAACCTGAAGGCTTATGAATCAGAGGGTCAAGGGACAATAGCTTATCCAAACTATTATATGTAGCCTTTCTGTCCTCTAGCAGCACTAACAGTATAACTAGAGCAGTTAATACTGCTTAGGGTGTTAATACTGCTAGTACTTAGGGTGCTGCTGATAGCTCAACAACTATTAAAAATTTGAGTGATGCTGTGATTTATTCCTTCTTTGCTATCCAACCAAGTTATTCACAGCTGATAATGAAGATCTACAATAAATCCATCTGATGATCTAGAAGAGATAGACTTGAGGTGGAACATTCCTATGCTTGGATATAAGGGTAAGGAGATTCTTGATGAATACTGGATTGGAAGTGGACATGGGCAAAATGTAAAGAATTAGGTTTGACAAGTCCTAGGTAGAGTGTTTCAACTGCCACCAGAGAGGACACTTTGCAAGGGAGTGCAGGGCACCCAGGAATCAAGACAGCAGGAACAGGGAGCCTACCAGAAGGACTATGCCAGTGGAGGAAACTACTTCAAATGCCGAGTTGTCTCGTGTGAGGATTCTGGCATGATTGAGTTACCAAGCAGAAGAAGGTTCAACCAATTTTGCTCGCATGGCTTATTCTTCAACAAGTTCAAGTTCTTCTATAAACTTTGAGGTATCTAATGACACAATGAACAATTAGTAAAAGATCTAAAAGATCTAAAAGAACAAAATGAACAATTAGTAAAAGATCTAAAAGAGCTTAAAAGGAAGTTAGAGTTGGCTACAAAAGAAAAAGATGAGGTTCAACTTACAGTATAAAATTTTGAAAATTCATCAAAAAGACTAAGTAAACTTCTAGACAGTCTGATAATGGATAAGTGTAAAACAAGATTAGGGTATAATGTTGTCCCACCTCCCTATACTGAGAATTTTATGCCACCAAAACTTGATTTAGTTTATCCTAGTCTAGATGACTTTGTTGATGTGAATGAGATTGTTAGTGAGTCTATAGTTGAAAAGCCTACTGTTGAGACTAATGAATCTAAGACTATTAGGAAAGAAAATAGAGCCCCAATTGTTGAGGATTGGGTGTCTGAAAGTGAGAAAGAAGATAAGCCTAAGTTTCAAACAGTTAAGCCTAAATTTACTAAAATTGAGTTTGTTAAACCTAAAACTAATAAGTTACCTGTTGAGAAAATTAGGCAAGACACATACAGTCCATCTTTCAGTCCATCTAGAAGTCCTAGGGGAAACAAGAGAAATTGGAACCAACAGATGTCTCAAAATTACAAAGTGATTTTGAGACTCTCTCAACAAAAATCTTTGCTACTTTTCAAAGGTTTAGTTTGGGGAATTTTCGAGGTATTTGGTTATAAGGCATGTGATATTGCGTGAGGACACACAATCGTTTAGTTTGGGGAATTTTGATAAGTGTAGAATACACATATCCGTTTGTACCTAAAATAACCCAATTAAACCCAAAACAGACCAAAAATGGCAAAAATATGCTTGTATTTGTGTTTTGTGTGTGCAGGTACGGATATATCAAAAATCACAAGAAAACAGTCAAAAACGGGCAAGCACGGACACGAGAATCAGAAGAGTACAAAGCCGAAGCCAGAAAAGTCAAGCCTCAGTCAAAATCAGCCAAGAAAAGTCAAAGTCAGTCAAAGATGGTCAAACTAAGTCAAACACAAAAGGACAAATCCTCAAAATATTTCACTTTGGTCCCTCAACTCTCACAAAAGTCCAAAAATGTCCCCTCCTCCCTTATTGGGCCCAGGAAAGCTTAATGGGCCTCTATAAACCTAGGAAACCCTATCCGGATCCCAAAAGCCCAATTCATAAGCCCATTACTAGCCCACTTCCCTTTTAAATAAACCACAAGGGCTAAACTTGCAATTTTTGAAAGTTATTTATAACTAGAAAAGAGAAAGGAAAGAGAGGGGCTAGAAGTGCAATTTCCTCAAACTATAACTGAAATAACTGTCAAAAAAGGGCGTTGTTTCCATTTACTATTCACCCGTCATCCCATCTTTACCCAAGCTGTAAAATCAAAGGGCAAACGTAAATCAAGGGGTTAGATGGTCAATTCATGAGCTCATTAACACTAAGGAGGGGTCATATCAGTCAAATCAAGGATTACTTAAGCTCTCACTCAAGCTCTTGACACGTCATCAATGGAAGAAGCACATGTATATGTGGGTTTTTGTACTAAATCACTCAGTAAAGAAGCACAAGTGAGCCTCAAACGGATTGCCACGTTGGCAATCCATGTGAGGTCACTTATTGATCTAACGGCTCAAATCTTTGATCCAATGATTATGGCAATGAGTGGTGAAGATTAAAGGATTGAAGAGCAAGGCAAGGCATCCTAGAAGCTTCTTTCAGCACCTATAAAAAGGGCCTCACTCTTCACACACAGAGACGTAGCTTTTAGGGACTAGTTTTTAGCTTAATTTAGTTTAAATTTTGTAATTTCCTTTTAAATTTTGTAAGCAAACTTTTTATTAATGAAATGCATTTGTTTTTATTCTCTCAAAATCTCTTTAATTCATAATCTCTCATTTTTTCTTATTTAGAATTAAGCTAAAGCTCAATAAGCTCTAATAAGCTCTCAAGAGTCTATAAGCTCTTGATTTGAGCTTGATTAGCCTTAATCATACTTTAAACCTATAAAATCAGCTTAAATTCTAAGTACCTTTGGATTTGGACTTATAAGCTTATGGAAGGGGGATCTAAATTGGAAGGATCCCCAAGGACTTTACCCTAGCTTATCTAATAAGCTAGGGAGCTTGTAGCTGCCTATTTGGGGACCTTTTGTTGAGCTAAAGGTTTTTGTAAGTTTCTCTTTAAGTTTCATTAGTTACTTGTCTGTAGTTCTTATTAGATTTAGATTGCTTATTAATCTTGTTTATCTGCTTATAAGTTGATCTTAAATGAGCTTATTTCTCTTCATTTTAGCTTAATAGTCATAGACTTGAATCTGTTTTTGCTTAATAGGTCATAAATCTTAGTTTTCAATTCTGTCAATAAGATCTATAGAAAAAATCCAAAAATAGTAGTATAATGTCTTAGATCATAGATTCTAGCTTAATTAGTTGTTAAATTGTGTTTAATAGGTTTGATATAAGCTAGTTAATATCTGGTTTTAAGGTTTTAATAGTTAGAATTCATAAATCTTAGCTTAATAATTTCTGTCAAAGTCTTAAAGGGGTGTTTGGTTTAAGCTCATTTGACCACAAAAAGTCAATCAAATTTGGACAATTCACTTTGGTCAGCTGAGTTATATTTTATAACAAGTTTTTAAAAAGGTTTCAAAAGTTAGTTTATGTTTTTAAAAAATAAATTTATGGAAAGGATGATGAAGGTTTCTTTGTAGGATATTCTACCAATAGCAAATCATTCAGAGTATTCAACAGTAGAACTAGGATAGTAGAAGAGAACATGCATGTACAATTTAGTGAAAATACATCTAATATTACAGGAAGTAGACCTAATTGGCTTTTTGATATAGATGCACTAATAAATTCTATGAACTATAAGCCAGTTGTTACAGGGAATCAGTCTAATGGTAATGCATGTACAAAAGCATGTAACATGTAGGTAAAGTAGGAGGAGACAGTATGGATAAGATTACTAATGTACCTTTTTGGAGCAAGATCCACCATTCTCTTCTAGTTTAAAGGATTCTCCTGATGCTAGATTCAAACCATCAGGGGAGGAGGAAAAAAAGGATGCTGAAGATCTAGGGAATGAAAGTGGAAATCTAACTAAAGAGAAAGATAGTGAGGTTCCAAGTACAGAGGAGCTAAGAATTAATCAAGAGAAGGATGATTATATTAACAGCACTAACAATATTAATACTGCTAGTGATGGAAACATCACTAACAATGTTAATGCTGTTAGTTCAACTGTTAATGCTGCTGGAACAGAAGTTAATGTTGTTGATCCAAAAACTAGCATTAAACTTCTAAATGATCCAAATATGCCCGAATTGGAAGATATTGTTTATTCAGATAATGATGAAGATGTTGGTGAAGAGGCTGACATGAACAATTTAGATGCATTTATGTCTGTCAGTCCAATTCTAACTATAAGAATACACAAAGATCATCCAGTTGACCAAATCATTGGAGACTTGAATTCAGCACCTCAAATAAGAAGAATGACAAAGAATTTAAAAGAACATGGTTTGTTTAGTTCAGTTCGGCAAAGAACAAACCATAAAGACTTTCAAAATTGTTTGTTTGCTTGCTTTTTATCACAAAAAGAACCCAAGAAGGTAATCCAAGCATTGAAGGATCCAAGTTGGATAGAAGCTATGCAGGATGAGCTTCTACAATTCAAATTACAAAACGTTTGGACCCTGGTGGATTTAACAAATGGCAAAAGGGGCAGGGGCGGAGGGGGGGGGGGGGGGAGCAGTGTTACATAGGTACTAAATGGGTTTACAGGAACAAGAAGGAAGAAAGAGGCATAGTGATAAAGAACAAAGCAAGATCGGTTGCTTAAGGGTATACACAAGAAGAAGGGATTGACTATGATGAAGAATGTGACCATCCTGAGCAACCTGAATCTGTTATTGACACATATCCCGTTGAACAAGATGAACATAACATAACTATTGATTCATTGGATATGAGTTATGATAGAGAACAGGATGACCAGAATGATAATGATGACCTTGTTAAAGAACGTGATTTTCTTGCTTCTTTAATTGAGAAACAAAAATGTGAAATTGATGACAGCAAAAACCGTAACAAATTTTTGGAAACATCAAACAAGGCTTTAGTTGACATATTACTTCATAGTTCAACAGTCATAATCATAGAAAACGACTCAAAAGAGACGTTTTTGAAAAATTTAATTATCATTCATTTATTGATCAGAGTTTTACAAAAAGGAGGTCCCAAAATCTATGTGAAAATATAAAGTTTGAATGATAACAGTTTAACCATCTTCAAGTCCGTGTCACTCCGTGCCATAGGTTGCTCAATTACCTGAGATAAACATGCTAAAAAGTCAGCACAAAGGTTGAGTGAAATTCATAGGTTTTCAGTTAAAATAGTTGAGTACAAGTTTAATAGTGGGTTACGTTGTTATACACCCATATGAAAAAACAGTATTATTGACCTAAGCTCATGAATCACATATTTAAACTCAATAGAACCGGGAGCTTCTACCTGAGACATACTAGGAGTCACTATCAAAAGAGATACTTTGAGCTACTATCCAAAGAGATATTAGGAGATATTACCCAAAGAGATATTGGGAGATATTACCCAAAGAGATACTAGGAGTCACTACCCTAAGAGATACTTCTATGTATTTAGGCAATAATATATCAAGATAGCATACAGTTTAGAAAACACTTGTATTCATAGTTTATAACATGAATTCCATTTGGGATTTAGAATAGAGTATAGTTGAAAAATATAGTTTATAGCATTTATCCCCCTCACGGGTTTAAGAAATATTTAAAAGGTTTAAAAGTGAGGCTATGAATCTCACCTTAACAGTATATGGAAATCTGATTGATGGCAAAAGTATATGAAAGTAACGGCTTTGTCATACACAACCTGGGGTAATATGTCAAGTCTTAGTTTGATTGAATATGATTTACATAATGAATATCATCTTTGATTGAATTATTATGGAGTATTGTGTCACCGTTCGGGCCATCATAATTCAGAGGTCATTCAGTAAACGTTTGAGGAGCTAGGGCACTTTAAATCGTAAACCCAACAACTTAGTCAGAACGTAATACCAAGATGAAACCCCTTTAATATGAAGCTACCTAGTATTGTGGTATGATATAGATTCAGGACAGGATTTTTTAAAAGCACTTTTAGGATGAATTATATAATAGTTATAACATAATCGGTTTGAAGTGTTTTGCTCAATAATTGGAAATGATAAGCACGTCAAGCGTTAATTAAAGTTATGTCTTATAAGATTTTGAACATATTTTTACACTTTTTCAAAATGGTACATTTTAGACCATTAAGATTGAAAAATGGCAAAATATACCCTTGGAGTTTTCATCTTTACAAGTTTGGTTCTTCTAGTTTAAAAGATGTACAAAGTAAACCTTGTACTTTGGAAAGTGACATAATAGACCCCTATAGTTATAACTTTGATAAAATTACATTTTTAGTCGTAAGTTTTAGAAAGTTACAATATATACCCTTTTGTATGAAAAATGTATCGTTTTTAGTCCAAAATCCATAATAATGATATTTTTAATATAAAAAAGTAATTTGAAGGTTTATGAGGCTTATTAATATAAGCAAAATAAAAAATATGACAGCGTTTAACTGTAATACAAAAGTTTAAAATTACGATTTGTTAAGCTAGAAATCAAAACGGGTTATTTTTTAGGGTTTTTTAAAATGAAAACTCACGTAGGTTTTTTAATTCAACGTCCTCAGATTAATAAAAAGTTTTTAAATATCATTAGTTATAACTCATTAGAATAGCTTTATAACTTTAGTTTTACCATTTTAGCTTATAGATTTAAGAAAAACATGAAATTAGGGTTTCGTGGGTTCGTTTTGGATCAAAACTCAAGAATGAGTGATTTTTGAGTTAAAAGCTTGAAACAAGAGTACATTTAGGATCATATGAATATTATAAAAGTTATAGAACAGATCATGAGCTTAAAGAACCTGGGTTTGAGCTTGAGGATTCAAAAATGGGTCGAAAATGGGACTTTTGCTTTTGTATGCCTAGTATAACTTCTTCGGGGCTTCAAGGCTTTGTTTCTTCACTTGTTTTCTACTCTTGGATCTCCTTGGGACTTCCTTGATCATACTTTAGACGCCATTGATGGTTATAGAAGAAAGATTTGATGGTTTTTGTGAGTGAATGAAGGTTTATGCATGTTATTTATAGGTCAGAATGGATTGGAGGCCTCAAGGGAGGGACTTGGTGGGCTAAGTTAAGGACACATTGGGGTTATAAGGATCAGCTATGGGCAATTATGAGTAATAGGAAGTAGCAATGCAGGGGTGGAGGTGTTGGAGAGGGCTTAGGTGGAGGTTTCTTAGCCGCGGCTTATTAAGGAGCAAAAGGAAGGATGTGGCTTGATTTGTAGCCAAGAAATGGAAAAGAAAGCCTTGTAAGCTGCTTGTAGATGGTGATGGAGCTGCTTGAAATGTGTGGTTGCATGGTTGGTTATTAAAATGGGTCTAAATAAGCTAAAAAGATGTCGCGAGTTCAAGTGAAGTGGGTTAGGGCATGGTTTGGGTTTTCATGCTTAGATTTCGAGTGCATTGGTGATATAAGGATGGATTAATGATTGTAAGGTTTATATTAAGAGTTTATAACAATATTCGATTAGTGGTTCGAGTTCAAAATGGGTAAAAATGAGTAAATGGGTCACGGGTTGGATTACTAGGGTTTTTGGCTTGCATTTCATGTATAATGATGTTATAATGATGGAATATGATTTGTAATGCTATAATTTATGTACTTACAACTTATTTGAGTAACGGTTTTTTTGGAGTTTACAATGGATTATTAAAAATCCAAGGAGAAACGCCCGTTTCAGAGTTTTGTATTTATATCTAGGGTTAGGGTCTCTTCTAGGTTGATTTCTGAAATCTTATGAAATGAGAATGTTTATAGAAGTAATTGAAAGTGTTATGACTTGCTGTACCTTTTACTTTATTAGTTTGTACAAGTTTCTTAGGAAAACTGACGGTTTTTTATAATGTTTTTTGTTAAGGTAAAACGGCTATTTTGAATATCGTGCATTAATGACTTGTACATTATGCTTTAAAGGCTTGTACCTTATTTTGGAGGGAATTCATATTCAAATGAGATGTTATATTACTTGTACATGTGCTTTGATTACTTGTACATTCACTTTGAATGTGTACATTACACAAAATTAGGGTTTAGGCATAAACGTTAACGGTTTATGTTCATTTGATTATATTGTCGTGAAAACTTTATTAAATAGATAACGTACATGTTATAGAGGATAATAGATTATTGAATTGACATATTATGATGTTTACATGATGTAAACATAGATAGAAATAGGCATAGATCGTTGCGAGAGCTCGTTTACTTTTGAAATGTAAACTATGATACGTAATGGAATAGAATGAAACGAAAATTTTATTACCGTGAAAAAGTAGTACTTAACATAGTAAGTAGATATTACATTGATGAAATACTAGAAAATTACGGGTTGTTATAGTCCCCCAACCTTACAGAAATCTCGTCCCGAGATTTAGTTGAGTGATAGAGTGATATTTGGAAACAGAACTTCTTAGTTTTGCAAGTCCCTCTTATTGTCATACTTCGTTTGCAAGTCTGACATTTTGACAGTTGCAAAAACTTCATATGTGATGCAGGGTGCACTTTTACACAAAGGAGGTTTCCATGGTATCTTTTGGCAGGATAAGTCCTAACAGTTTCTTGTCTTCTATTCTGCTGTTGGTGGTAATCATTGTTACTGTTGTTTTTGTTGTTGTTGGATTGGTTATTGTTGTTATGATCATTGGGGTAGTTGTTGTTGTCAATGGTGTTTATTTTATCCTCAAACTTTTGTTTATGATCATTGGTTTCTTGCACAGAATCACGCTTTAGTATCTGATCTATTAGTCTGTAAGCTATGTTGGTGGCTTCCTCCAGAGTCTGAGGTTTTGAAGCAATAATGTTTCTTTCAATGCTTTGGGGCAATCTGGTATGCGTTCAATTACACATACTTTTCACCATTAAAATCGACCCTAAAAGACCAAAAACGCACTTAAAATGCCAAATATATGCTTGTTTTGCTAATTATGTTGTGCAGGAACGGATATCAAACAAAAAGACGAAAAACTAAGCAAAAACGGACAAAACTGAGCACAGAATGGAAAAGCGTGGAAAAGCAAAGTCAGTCAAAGCCGACAATGAAGAATACTTAATAGGTCAAACCCGTACCCATCTGATGGGCCGGGAAAGCCCATTAGTATACATTTTGAAGACCAAATGGGCCCAAGACAAATGCAAAAGCCCATTTGTGTGAATTATGAAGACTATAAAGACCATTGGCCCAAATCCAACAGCGCTACTCCAAGATAGGCCGCATCCCTCCCCCCCCCCCCCCCCCTCCTCCCCTCGCCGTGTGTCCCAATTGCCTTTTTAGTAAACCTACAAGAAACTACAAGGGCTTATATTGCCATTTGATGAAAGTTTGAAAGACAAGGGGTGAATCTGCCAAAGGCAGATTCTTGTATCACAAAAGGACCTCTTTTGCAATCCCGTTATAACACTTGAGGGGTTGTTTTTGCCATATTCCAAAATTATAAAACCACAAGGACGATGGTTGCAAAGTAACTTATATCTTTGAGGGACCACTTTTGCCCTTCACCCCTGCCCTTTCAACACTGTAAATCTTCCCAAAAATTACCAAAACCCTTTCCCGCCTAACCTATCCTGTCACTCTCACCTCGAAACCCACCTCACTCCCCAACAAAACCATCACCCTCCTCTACCCAGTCAACCCTTACCCCACCCCCACATGGGCTCATGTACACCTTGGCAATCCCTAATGTCCCTATTCGTTGAAGTAATGAGACAAGAAATAGAGGGTTTGGATTAAAAGGCTTGGAGGCCAAGATTATTGAAGGGCCAAGATGAGCTTTGGAAGCCTTTCAGCTAAGAAGCACAAGAAACACAATGACTTGAAGACATTGACAGCCTATATAAAGAGAGGAAGACAGAGTTATAAAGGGAGCGAAATCTATATTTTTTTTTATGTTTTTAAATTTTTGGTGTTCTGTCATTTTATTTTCAAGCGTTGTAATCACTTTTTGTATGGAATGAAATTTTAAGTTATATGGTTAAATACAAATCTGTTCCTGTTTATAATTTTTATGTCATTAAGCTCTTTTGTTCAAAAGTTGTTTCTATAAGCTCTTTTAAGCTTGTATGACCTGTTTTAACTACTTAAAGGTTTTCCAAAAGCTAAAAAAAGCTACTGTTTCATTAAGAAAGGAAATGGATTCAAGCTTATTTTGTGCATCATGGAATAAAGCAATCTTGATGGCTTAGTGGTTTAGATTTAGTAGCTTATATGGATAAGCTATAGGGGTATGTGGAAACATGTTCTGGTGGGTAAGTACATCACTAAAAGCATTTGGACACCTTGTAATGTTCTTACTTTTTCAAGTTTACGCTTTTTTTAAGCCTCATGCATGTATGCTGCTTATTCAATGCTTCATGTTATGTTATAATTTCTTATTTGTACTAGTTTTGACTTATGTTTAATGTGTTCTTAGGTTTTGTTAAATTTCAGAATCTGTTTTTAAGTTAATAATGTTTTTGTGTTTTTAAAGGGGTGTTTGGGTAAACTGGTTTAATGGGTTAAAAAGGGTCAAAACGAGCTTTTGGCTTTTGAGTCAGTTTAGATTAGTTAAAAATAGGTATTAAATTTAGGTTGGTTGAGTTTTTAAGCTTTTAATCTCAAAATCATGGTTAACAGAACTTAAGTTTTAATCTGAGAACTCAAAAGCTCATTTAATTAAGCTGTGTGATTGGATCTTTGTATGCAAGCTTTTTATGCTATTTTTGTGTTGCTCAAGTGTTAAAACCAGTTGGAATTAAATTCCTAAGTACCTGCAAATTTTCTTTGTGCTTTGCTACAAAACTGAACACTTCACTAAGTATTGAAAAAAATGAAAAACTAGCCTTTTCAATTGGTTCTTGTGACTCACTCCTTATTTCAAACTGCTTATTGATTAATGATATTTGTTCCTTAAGGCTTAAAATTCATCTGTTTGTTGGCCTTACAGCCATAAGTGTCCTCCTTCAGGGTTGAAAATCCAAAAGAGAGCTCCTTGGCTGTTGTGTATGCAGTTATAGCCCCACTTTGCTTATTTGCTTATTTTGCTTATCTACTTGCTCTCTTGGCTTATTTTTGATTATATTTGCTTATTAGGTGCTAGTTGTTCATTTGTTTTTGCTT
The DNA here is from genome assembly GCA_026074375.1 of Tanacetum coccineum. NCBI lineage: Eukaryota > Viridiplantae > Streptophyta > Magnoliopsida > Asterales > Asteraceae > Tanacetum > Tanacetum coccineum. Next base: position 39,316 of record BQNB010042713.1, read on the forward strand.
ATTTTCCTTTTTCCCTAGCTTATTTCTCCTTAATAGCATAGGCAGTACTAACTTTAAAGTTAGTACTGCTGAATTCATAAGCTCATTCCAGCTTATTTGTTGTGCTTATTTGTGATCTTCTAGCTTATTAGGTCTAGTTAGTTAAGTGCATTTGCTTATTTGCCTTAGTGTTAGCTTATTAATGCTTAGAAGTAGCCTAGCAGTTTAGCATCTTTGGGATTTAGTGTAAAAAGCAAACTGCCAAACAAAAAGCTTTCTTTTTCAGCTTATTCTTAGCTTTTCATAAAAAGTTTTAGTTTTAGAAAATAATAAGCTTCATGTTCTTAACAAGTTTGGTTAAAAAGTTTGTCAAAAAAAAAGAAGGGAGATAAGGGGTGACCCGGGTGAGCAAGACTCGAACCCGGGTCTCAACCCTCAATACACCCTTCTTTATAAACCTTCTTA
>BQNB010042714.1:0-34916 GCA_026074375.1 Tanacetum coccineum
AAACACCGAACCGGGTTGTCAAGCCCATAGATCTATTATTTGTAACAGCGACTACCCATCATAGGTAGTTGACGGTTCACGAAATTGGGGTCTTTTAGCAAATGCTACTCATGCAATGAAGATATATATATTCGGGTCCAACATACCAAAAACTACTTGTGTTCAATTTATAAAACTAGCATGTATCTCCCTCGCAGGGTTTAATAAAATATTTAAATTTGTAAAGGCGAGGCTATGAACTCACCGAGAAGCAATGAAGAAGTAAGTATTGAAGTTAGATCAAGGATGACGTGAAACCACGGTCGCCTAAGTATCACCTAGAAAAAATGGTGACTTAGTATAAAGAAATAAAACGCACACGACGAGAACAACCAAAAGATGCAATAAAGAAATCATGATCATGATATGGCGTTCTAATTACGCCGACTTAATGGACCTATATCTCAAAATTCGTGATAGGTATAAATGAACGGTTTTCGCCTCAATCAAACTTAATGAACCTAGTTTACTGATTTTATCAACCAAACACTCCAATGTATCCAGAACCTAAGTGAAATGACCAATTTACCCTTAAGTACACAATCTGAGTTTTGGAAACAATTTCCCGCTTCACCATTTTGATCATATCTCATAATCCGTAACGAGTTAGAACCCCATTCAAAAGCTCACGTTTAAGTCTATCAATTATCTACAACTTTTAATTTTAGAAAAACAATACCTAGGTTCAAAATTTTTAAGATATATTTGTTTGAAAATCTGGGCACAATTTCTAGTTAGTTTTACCATTTTGATCATAACTCATTCATCCGGAATGGTTACGACTCTATCCAAAGAACCACATGGTCCTCATATATTTTACCCTTCATCTATGTAAAAACCCAGTAGCCTCCAAGTCAAATAAAATTCGTTACAAGCCTAACCATCTGTATGACAAATTCTAGGTGCACACTAAGTTTGTTTCCACGGTTTTGGTCGTATCTCGACCATCCAAAATAGTTAGAGCCGTAACTTGAACTAGTTTATATCGACAAAATAAAAGGGTACAACACTATCTGCAAGTCACCCATTTGAACTAGTTTCACTAATTTGGCCGTAACTTGGTCATCCGGAGGACTTACGGCTTCATCCAAAGCACCACATACACCTTGTATGTTTCTCTACCAAACAAAGTCATAAAATCATAGATTTCAAGCCAAAAATTATTTGGCATCCCACCAACAACTTGCTGTCCTAAATTACTAGTCCTAATCCGCTTCCAAAATCAAATCTAACCTAATTTATAATCATCCTAAGCTACTAACTATCGCCATATCACTTTCACAATCACACAATATCATGCATGCATCATATTTTCCAGAAATTAAACAAATTAGTTAAACCCATGAAATAAAAATAACAATTAAGCAAGAGATTGGGGCTTACGTAGCAACAATTAAAGAAAACAACGAACCAAACACCCCCTTAGGGTTCGGCCTAGATCGAACCACAAGCAAGAACCAAAATCAAAACGTCCTTTGAATTTTTCGAAACCAAACACCCTCTTAATTAGCCAAACCCTAACTTTTTCTTATTCAAAACCTTGCAATAACACTAGTATTCAATCCTTTGATGCTTTGATTATACCAAAAATCAATAAAATCTTCAAAAACCAAAAATTTTGAAAAACCTTACATGTTGATTTTACTTGAAAATAATGGTGGGGATTAATGTGGTTTTGATGTAGAAGTGATTGGAATTGATTGGGGAAATTTTTGGTTATTATTTTTGATGGTGTTGTTGTTGGTCGTCGAACACAGGAAGAGAACATGAAGAAGACTAAATTTTTAATATTGTGAGTTTTATAAAAGGAGAGTTTGAATGATGGTAAACCACTATATATATAGAGAGTCAAACATGTTTAATAACCTTCCTAGTTTATATCGACAAAATAAAAATAAGGGGTGTTTGTTGGGCTCTATATAGCCGGCCATATATGGCTTGGGCTTATGTTTCATAATTTTTTTTATCAATTTGTAATGTATATTTTGTGTTAGAAACATTTAGTTAAAATGTTATAAGGTGTAAAAATACTATTTTGACACGGTTTCGGCAAAAAATGCGAGAAAATTCATAAAATACTAAAAATAAAATAATTAGGTTCCCGGACCAAAAATATGAATTGTTCAACTTCTTAAACGCTTAAACGGATAAATTCCTAAGCACGGCTCATAAATAGCATAAACGCAGATTTTCACCAAATCGGCTAAAAGTAAAATATAACTTTTTATTCAAAAGTAGAAATAGGAACGGAGAATTACTAATCGGCTATATGGTAAAAAGCAAAATTTTATTCAAAATCTTCAATTAGGTTCATAAATCATCTCTGAGGTAGAAAATGTCAAAAATCATCAATTAGGTTCATAAATCATCTCTGAGATAGAAAATATCAAAAATCTTAAGTAAAAATAATAATACAATATGGATTAAATATTGACCTTGAAAATACGTAATCTTACAGCATCCCCTCCTTAAGAGAGCGCCGTCCCGGTGCTCAATTCGCCTTATACACCGTTGGTTTGCGACGGTCGATTCACATTCAGAAAATCCATATAACATATTACGAGTCGAAAGATGTTCAAATATCCATTTGTACAAAAGCAATAATGATAGCGATTTGACGAGTAAAGACAATGAATGATTCGTACGGACATATTACTTGTTAAAAGAGACACACGCCATGTCGGATACGCATTTGAAAATAATCGAATGAACAAATTACGAACCGAAAGAAGTCTAAAGACTCATTCGTATGAAGGTAATAACAATAATGATTAGGTGAACGAAGAAAAGGAATTATTCGTACAAACGGATTACAAATCGAAAGAAGGTTGTTCGTACGAATACCATACACTTAAGCCCACTTATTTACAAATCGTTATTTACATCCAAAGGCGTCCCAATCCATGTAAATAGGATTTATAAATTTATGGTTCGGCGATTTATAATTTCCTTATTCAAATGAAGAGGTGTCCTAATCCATTTCAATAAGATGATTATAAATCATCCTACTTAAGTATCGCCAACACAAAACACGAGATCAAAACAATGTTACGTTGAGAAGAATGAGTCTCTTTGGCGGCATGATTCTTCATAATCATAAGAGGTAACGAGAAGAGTAACGAGACGTTAGTCAATCGCATTCCAAAGGTAAGTGCCAAAAAACGACATGATCTGAGGTGACAAGTTAAAGTCGTACTCCCATCAACTGGAAACTTCAAAACGATGGATTACGAAACAACATATGCGATTCAAAAGCATAGGAAGAGTGTTCCGATTCGGAGTCGAATGGTATAATAATCAGTGGAATTGACAAACTACGCTGAATTTCAATTTCACCAAAAGAGAATAAAGTTAAGTCGCGTAAATGTTTCGGAGATCACCGCATCGCTCACAATATATTTAAGTAAACGAATTCATTAAGACGTACCCCTCCGATCCAAATTCACACACATAAGAAATAATACCAAGTAGACATCAGTGACCGAAAATAGTCAATACTTATATGAATTGATTTTACATAGATAGATAGAGATAATCCCGAAGATAAGCGTAAGAGATCGAAAAGAAAATAGCTCATATATGTGAGTATCGTTATATAAAATTAGTATTGATGTTCGAGGGAGTAAATGAGAAATCAGAAAGTACGCGATAATCGGAGTGGTCAATATTTATATAACTGACCGATATAAGGTAAATAGTAAGACGACATAAAATAGACGTAAGAGAGCGAAATCATAGCCAAGTATTAAATACTCACTATCCAAGTAATAGTAGTAGAGGTGCAAAAGAGAGCTTATAAAGGACCAGGAAGCATGCGCGTATGGATATCGGACAACGGTGAAAGACTCTTAATTTTTTTTTAAAAACGGTTATAGTTTAGGTTTTGAAAACGACCTAGTTCTCTATAACCAGTGCTCTGATACCATCTGTAACACCCCCAAAAATCAGGACAACGCAGCGGAATGGTAACATTGGGGTGCTACTTCAGGGCACAAAACACAAGTCACGGAAAACGACCTTAAAATGGACGTTTTAAATAAAGTCATATTCTATTTAATAAAAGATCAGAGTTGCAACAGGTTTCATTTATAATGTATTAGAAAACATTGTCAAAACGTTTGTCGAATGGTATACAAGTTATTAAGCCTTCAAAAATATATATCCGCGCGACTCGAATGCTCCCAATGCTCCACTAGCAAAATAGTAACCTGAAAATACATGCTAAAACGTCAACAATAATGTTGGTGAATTCATAGGTTTAAGTAAAAAGCAGTATTGAAATAATTTAAGAAATATTTCAGAAGAAAAGTAGCGTTACAACATTTAAAAGTGTTATTTCCGAAATCCATCCGAAATCCAAGTAGTGATTCAGTAAATCAAGAAGTATTTAAAAGTGGACCACAAGATCGAAGTAATGGTGGACTAAGTACATATTCCGAAGTCCAAAACAAGTAATGTAGACAAGAGAAACACATTCATCAAGTCTAAGTATATATTATTGCACTAAGCTCATGACACCGAAGCCTTAACTAGATTTTTGCCCCAATCGATGCTCCCCAAATACCGGAATCGGTTATCAGCCAGAGATCTCATCTAATTGTAACAAGCGCGCTACCCATCATAGGTTGTAACACCCCCAAATTGGGTCGCAGCGGAATAATGTGTTTTCCAGAGAGCGTTACATTAAAGATATATAGCAACTAATATGAGAAGACCTCAAAAAGAGTGTTTAAAATATGATACATTGGGATTTATTGAAAATTGTTTGATACAAACACAAATGGCTTAAATAGTTCAACACTTTGAAAATTAAGATTCTAGATCATAACAATCGTCTCGAAATATAATGACTCCAAATCTTTATGCATGACACCCAAAAGACTATCCCAATGTATCTTGTGCACCTCGTGCATCATTGACCTGAGAAAAACATGCTTAAAACGTCAACATAAAGTTGGTGAATTCCATAAGGTTTATCGTAAATGAAACTGTTAGGACCGAAGATTTCAAGTGTATGATAATCAACATATGCAAACATCACAAAAGTTAATTACGTTTCCTAAGCTCATGACACCGAAGCTCGACATGTATGAATGCAATATAAATATTGCCACATTGCCCGTGATGATGTTTTAACCCGCAACATCCGAATCCGACATGGTATACATCCGTTGGTTCACTCCGTGTCACCAAGTGAGAGCTATCACTCCGGTAGGGAGTCAACCCCAATAGATCTATTTATAACATTCGCGCTCACACAAAGTAATTGACAGTTCATGATAATGGGCTCAAAGGGTTATCGCTACTTAGGCAAACACGTAATCATGGTAAAATGTACACTTACGTCCAATTTGTAAAAACAAAGCATGTTTCTCACCCCAAAAGTTGTAAATCATTGATATAGTAAAACATGGGGCTATGAACTCACTTTTAGTAATGATAATGTAGAAAGCAAAGAAGCAGGTGGCACGAAAAAACGATTGCAACGGACTCTTATCCGCAACCTATGAATAAATAATACATATTCACTAAACGGAAAAAAAATAATAATATAAACACTTGCAATCTCGTCTCTAGTGTGTGCTTGAGTTTTAATTGAATTAAATGACATTTGAAAACAATTCCTCATTTTAAAATAGTCAACTTTATCGGGTCAACATGGTCAAACCATAAGTATATAATTTATAATTCGGACATTTAAGAAAGTAGGGCTGTACATACTTTAAATTATTAGTTTGGGTCGGTCCTTGGTTTGGTCCCTAAGTGCGTTTTTTTTAAACAATCAGATGAAATATCGTCGTTTTCTATTGGAGTTAACTTATATATTACCAAGTTTTAATATGAGATGTTGCAGAGTTTTAGAATTATTTTCTGGTTTCGTCAGTTGTCGATCTCGAAAAGTAAAAGTACATTTGAAATCCTAGCTGGGCAATCTACAATGTTCGTCTTTTAAGTTTTGGCTAAAAACGTTGTTTGCGTGATTAATAACGATCCTAAACATACGAGTTTACTATGGCAGTTTTACACTTAGGAGAATAGTATGACCCTTTTATTTTCAGCACATGCTAGTGGCGTGTCCCGAGTTTTGGAATTTATTTGTGGTCTCGACACTCGCTGTTATGCCAAAATGAGAGTACTTTACTAACCTATGACCTACTGGCTATCTATCCTAATTCGTTTGTTAGGTAGGCTTGACGGATTAGTTGTCTAGGTTTTGAAAGTGGTGTCAAATGCGGGTGTGTAGCGCGTGTGCATAACAGTAGGTTGCCACAAGTGTTTCGATAAAAATGTCGACACGAGTAAAGAACAGCCACTTTCACACTCGATTTGCGAGTTCGTTGTCCCACCAAAACCCATGACACTCGGTCCATAACATACCATATACATCAGACTTTAACTGGAAACTTTTGGTTTTGCCTTACTTCTAATCATTTGTGCGAACTAGTTGTCAAAAGTTGTTAGTTTGGCTGTTTTAGCAATATGCATAAGTCTTGCAATTTTTTCGTACCAATTTAAGTTGTCGTAACTTCTTTGATTCTTAATCGTTTTCCACACTTCAAATTGCAAAACAAACTTCTCCTGGTCCACTACAACTAGAAATTACATTAGGGGTCACGTTTTCTTATTGTACCCGTTTCCCAAAATTACCCATTATCACGAGTTGATACAAGTGAGCCGTGAACATGGGATCACTCAAACTGATTACTTTGCATTTGACCCAACATTTGTCCTAACTAGAGCTTATTATAGGGTATATTAGGTGTATGGATTGATCATTTAAACCAAATGGTCACGCCTAAATTTTAGGGTTTAGGTCGCATGGTATTTGAATGCCAGGAAGAAACTAGTTTCAAAGGGTGGATTTTTCCATAACTTTTATACATAGTTTTTAAGCTACACTAAGCTACTTAATTGCATTCTCATAAGATGATAAGGCAATATAAAAGTGTGAGGTACACACAATAGTTAGATGGATCATGTATGAACTTGAACCCACACGGATAATACCCTAATTGTTTTATGCCGCTGAATTTAGACCAAATCAATAGGTCAACGTTCCACACTATTACTTGCCTTACGATGCTCTTTTGTCACCACGTGTACAAACCCTTGCTTGCTTGATTATCGACTAGAAAGGAAGAGCAACAGAGGCAAATGTAGGGTTAGGGTTTTCTAGAGTGTGTATGAAGGCAAATGAGAGTGTAAGGATTGTGTGTGGGTATGTCGTAGCTAGGAGAACAAGAAGGAGATATATGTGAAAATTGTGAGTCTGTGAAAACACTAACCAGTCAATGTTCTTCTTATAATTGAACTCAAGGGTATGAGGACTAGTCAATTGAATGCTCACATGTATGTGTAACACATTTTAGGCAGCATCTTGAAACTAGTTGATAAAAAGTCGAATACTGTTGTGGGTTGTACTGAATGCAAGGAAGTTGGGGTGTAGAAAATAGAAGAAAAGGGAAAACAAGGATTATGTAGCTAGGAGTTGTGGGTTTTAATCTTACTTTTTTGTGCGTGTTAGTTTGTTTTTTGTTATTTTGTGTTTCTTTGTGTGGTTATTTATTGTTTGTTGGATGTGGTTGTTTTTTTTTTGGTTTCCTTTATATTTCCACTTCATGTTTTTTTATGTTTTTTTTTTTTTTTAAAAAAAATAGCACAAAATTTTTACAAGGAAAACAAGGGTGTGGGCTTTTAAACGATGGTTTTTTACGAGGTATAAAGAGTTCTTTAGTATGAGATTGTGCTATCCCTTCTTTATTCTATTCGGCTGGGGTATTTTTAAACAAAGAGTGTAGGATTTATTTACTACATTGCAAGTTATATGGGTTCTTTCCTAGTCTTTTTAGTTTCCTAATGTATAAGGATTAATGTTTTTGGTGTACTTTATTTGAATGGCTTTTATTTTCGATAGGATAGAATAAATGTGATTTTTGCCACTTTTCTTGTTGCGTATGTGAATTAAAAAACGAGTATGATGGACTTATGTAAAGCCTTAATGATTGTATTTAACGTTTTCTAGCAAACATTGAATTTTTGAGCTCACACGATCTAGCTAATGCGATTTAATTGGCTAACTGCGCGAATTAAGATAAGGTCTAAAATGAAATAGTAAGAGAAATTTGAAATGACGAAAGTACAGAGTCGTAATATGACCTGAAAAACATAGGGTGTTATAGTCTCCCCCGGTTAGATGAGCCTTGTCCTCAAGGCTTAAGGCGTTATAGTGGATGAAGACGCCCGATTTGTAAAGAGATGTGGGTATTTCTTTTTGAATGAATCTTCACGTTCCCATGTGAACTCAGGACCTCTCCTAGAGTTCCAGCGAACCTTAACGAGTGGTATACGGCTTTGCTTTAATCGTTTGATCTCCCGTTCCATAATTTCAACGGGCTCTTCCACAAATTGGAGTTTATCATCAATATGTAGTCCTTCTAACGGAACAGCTAATGGTTCGTCGGAATAACATTTCTTCAAGTTGGATACATGAAATGTATTGTGAACCCTGCTCAATTCTTGAGGGAGTTCAAGCTTGTATGCAACGGATCCAATCTTTTCCAACACTTTGAAAGGTCCAACATATCTAGGGTTTAACTTCCCCCGTTTGCCAAAACGTACGACTCCTTTCCAAGGTGAAACCTTGAGCATAACTCTATCCCCAACTTGGAACTCCATCGGCTTACGCTTTAAGTCGGCGTAACTCTTTTTCGGTCACGATGCGGGCTTGAAATCCTTTGCTTGATCTGAATGATTTTCTCGGTCGTTTCTTGAATTAAATCTGGAACGGTCGAGTTGAGCTTCTCGACCTCGCCAACAAAAGTTGTTGAATGGTATTGTGAACGACACTTCCGACCGTACAGTGCCTCAAACGGTGTTGCCTTGATGCTAGCGTGATAACTGTTGGTTGTAATGAAACACTAGGGACTAATGGCAAATGTTAATCACCCATTTCAAATCAATTCACGCAGACGTAGCAATGATCCTCGAGAGTTTGGATGGTCCTCTCGCTTTGCCCATCTATTTCTGGATGGTATGCAGTACTCATATCCAAACTAGTACCCAAAGCCTTCTGAAGTGATCTCCAAAAATGTGATGCAAACCTAGGGTCTCTCGGTCCACTATGATTGGACAGGTATCACAATTGCCTCGCAATACTCTTTTATGTACAACCTTGCCCGCTTCCTTCCTCGAGTCAGTTCTCTCATTGGCGTCAATATTGACGATTTAGTGAGTCGGTTACATTCACCCAAATACGTGTCATGACCACTGCGGTGCGTGACTTAGGAAGTGGTGACAAAAATCCATGGTGATATTGTCCCACTTCTATTCAGGTATCTTGGGTTGTACCAACAATCCCGATGGTCTTTGATGTTCAGCTTTGAACACTTGGCAACACCATATCCGTCTGACATTTGTAGCTATAGGTGGCGAGGATCGGTCCTTTTCATATTGGGCCACCAATATAGCTTTTTCATGTCTTGATACATTTTGTCCGAACCTGGATGGACAGAGTATTTTGATTTATGGGACTCGTGCATGATTACGGTCCTTAAATCGCCATAACGAGGTAACCAACTCCTGCCATGCAAGCATAAGGTTCCATCTGCACGTGGTTCCAACTTCTCCTTTGGTAGTTCCTTCCTAATCATACCTCCTACGTCTTCGTTCTTGAGATTTTCTGGTTTCTGTGCCTCGGTCTGAGCATTCAAGATTTGTTTGGGAAGATCCAAGCCAATAGTCATAACTAAGGCTCGCACTCTTAATGGTTTACTTCGCTCTTTCCTGCTCAAAGCATCAGCCACAACATTTGCTTTCCCCGGGTGATAACGAATCTCATAATCGTAATCACTGAGCAACTCTAACCAAAGACGTTGCCTCATATTCAACTCCTTTTGGTTAAGTATGTGTTGTAAGCTCTTATGATCCATGAACACCGTACATTTGGTTCCGTACAAGTAGTGTCTCCAAATTTTTAGAGCAAACACCACTGCACCAAGTTCCAAATCATGAGTAGTATAATTTTTCTCATGGATCTTCAACTGACGTGATGCATAAGCAATCACCTTCTCGTTTTGCATCAATACCGCACCCAATCCTTTATGTGACGCATCGCAATAAACAATGAAGTTCTCAGCTCCTTGAGGGAGAGCTAAGATAGGTGCGCTACACAACTTAGTTTTCAACGTCTGAAAAGCTGCTTCTTGCTTGTCACCCCATTCGAAGGCGACTTTCTTCTGGGTAAGCTTGGTCATTGGCTTAGCAATCTTTGAAAACCCTTCTATGAATCTCCGATAATAACCGGCAAGACCTAAAAATTGACGAATCTCCGTTGGTGTTTTAGGAGACGCCCAATCTTTAATAGATTCGATCTTGGCAGGATCCACGTGAATGCCTTGACTATCAATCACGTGGCCAAGAAATTGTACCTTAGGAATCCAAAATTCGTACTTAAAGAATTTAGAGTACAACTCCTCTTTCTTAAGTAATTCCAGAATTGCCTTAAGGTGTTCTTCATGTTCCTCCTTAACCTGACCGTAAGTCTATCTTTGAGTAAACACTGGATCCTTGTAGTTGATCAAACAAATCATCAATCCTTGGGAGAGGATAACGAAGGAAGATTAGCTTAGAGAGAGTTTGGAGGATTACAAGTGAAATGAACTAAACCAACACCTTCCAAGTGTGGTGAAGGGATATTTATACCCTAGCCTTCTAGTTGGCTCATGGGCTTTCTTAACGGGCCGGGCTTAGCTAAACTTGGGCTTTCACCCTTAACATGGACAACATTAGATTACAAACCAAGCCCGATGAACCCGACTAGCCTATTACTAACAAGACCTATTGACTTAATGAACAGAATAACTTCATATTTGACTTAATATAATTAAGGCTAACAATCTCCCCCAATGTTGAGGTCTCTTTCTTCAAACTTCTCTGTATCACCGATGACATTGAAGATATGACGTTTAACGTTTATGCTTTGCCTTGTTATGGTCTTGTCTTGTTTGTAATGGCTTTGTTCATCCATGCTTTGTGATCTTGATTTTGAGCCTTTATCTTTTGACTTTAAATTTCTTGAGATCTGTTATCCTTGCATCATCTCGCTCTGACTTTATCATCTTGATTTGACTTCCTTTGCTCAACTTGTGCTCTTGACCAAACGATGCTCATACTTGTTACATTCTTGTTGACATATGTGATTATAAGTATTCTAAAATCCCCCAAAGATGATTCTTTATTTGACTTTTAGACTCTTTGATGGTTGGGTAAGACAAGAATCAACTATCTTAAACGTTGAATGATTGACTTTGAAAGCTGCGAATAGAGCATGTGGTTTATGAATCCGACTTCGCTAGAATGAGGCTGCAACACTGTCGTCTTATCCTGAAATAAAATAGTTAGCAATAAAAGATGAATATGGCTTTGTCATTCATCTTGAGTTCGGTTGCATTAACCGCCGTTCCCGTTATCTATATAAATACTAATACTGTGATCAGGTAGATTCAAATAATCTCCTTGACCGGGTTTTCCAGCTCAAAGCGTAGATCTTCTAATCCACAATGTAATTAGAAATCACCATGCTTGCTAGTTTCTCATTACCGGAACGACTCAAAGCAGAACAAATCCCGGTAAGAGTGTATCGAGATAGTTGCTATCTTTCTGATTAAGTCGTCAATTCATTTACTGGACCAAAAATACCTCCAGTTTATCACAAGCTTGATTCATATAGAATCTTGCAAGTCACCTTACCAAGAGCTTGTTTGACGTTGGCTTAAGCAGGATTTTCTCTTTCACTGGAATACTTAAGTATCCTCTCAATGTTCTGGCAAGATCCCAAGGATCCATGTTGTAGGACTCTGATTACAACTGTGAACTTTATGGTGTTTCAACAAGTGAATTTTGACATTGTGCTCCTAATGAGATTTATAATTTGATCTACTTCTTGGCTCTAGACATCGATTTGTGCACTTTTGGTTTTAAGTAATCGAGTCTAAAAGACTGCCACCTATTTAATATTTACATCTCGAGTGAATGTCAAAGATAACGTGTGTATCTCCTTTGTGGTGGACAATGAGACAAGTTTCTTTAAGAGAAATCTCGAATGCCTGGGAAGGTTGTGCATTGCATCACTGGGTCTATGATAACTTTCTTCAATATCAACCAATCATCTATGTGATTTTCATAGATTATGTATTGACCCTATTCTTGCCTAAGGTGTAAGGAGGGCCTAACTTTCCTTTTCACCTTATCCATACAGTTTCTATTTTAATTCCCCCTTCAACCTTTTCAATGCTTTACCAAACATGTGCTTATACAAACCACCTTTGTTGTGATTTTCCAGAGTTGGGAGCTCCATCTTAGTCCTGCATTTTTCCCTTATACACATTCCATCTCCAATCATCCAAAGGAATGCTATTTCAAACTATGGAGTGGTCCGTGGGATAATCCCTCCTGTTCCGGTTGGACAGTAGGCATATTCACTAACCTAACCACCTTATGACTTCAGACTCGTCTGAAATTAATAGGTTGTGTAGGGTATGAGATCGAACCCGTAAAACCATTTTCTGAACCTTGATATTTTTAAATACTCCCCTACACATGTGCTCTGAGATTCGAAATGTTGGTAGCACATGACGGACATGTGTGCACTTAGAGTCATAAAGATCACATTCGTCTATAACATATTTTAAACACATTATTTCTCACCCTTATTTTAAATAATAAAACACGTAGTATTTGAAATACCAACTGATTAAAATTAGACATGAAAAATTCCATGGAGAAAAATTATACCACGTTAATAGCAAAAAAAAAAAAATGATTTCAGATTTCGCAAGGCTCCCCCTTCAACAGTATATGTTGGGATACCAATAATTATTAAAACTTGACATTGAAATGAAAAATTGATATGACACCACAAAATGTTGAAAGACAGGTGAGATGCCTAGTGAACAATGTATATTAAAAATTACATTATAAGTTTCCACATATTAATTCACAGAATGTGTTTGTATACCTAAAATTGAACATTTGTATGAGAAGTATCCCAACACATTAAAAGGCTTTTTGTTTAAAAAAAACCCTCCCCCTCAGAAATTGATTTCCATATAAAATACCTTCAACGTACGAAGATTCTCCTGAACATTATTCGAGAAGGAGTGTTGAACACGACAATTTTAAACAAATACCATCTCATTTTTCTTGAAAAATACCACAAATTATAATTGTAGACAATTTGACATTGCAAGTTCTCTTTTGAAAAATTGTGTTCAACATTTTAAAAACAGATAGAAGAACTTCTCTTCTATTTTAGAGATAAGCGCACTGAAGCGTACACTTCCCTATAACATTCGGGACCGAGTGTAATACTGAAATGAAACATAATCATGAGAAAAATTTAGAAATGACATGTTTTGAAAGCATTTGAAAACTCATGTTCGAACTTCATTTACACGCCGTGCGATGTAATAAACATTTCTAGTACTAAATGTTATCGATTCCAAGAGACATGTCCAGAAAAGTATTTTTGGTATTGTTGAAATTTTTTCTGATTTTATCTTTTGTTTTTCTATGTTTATATTTTTCATTCTTTTTGTTGGTTTTCTATTTTTGTATTTTCATTTCAAAAATTTTATAAATAAAAAATAAAGAGAGAATAAAAATAGTTACAAATTTAATGTTTATGATCAAGCAAATCACTTGCAGAACCTTCAGTTCATCGGAGTCAAACATCTCATACCGAGTCGTCTGAACAAGATACTTAAAACCTATCCTTCCGATAAAGCTTTTAGTAAATCAATTCAGCTAACTGGTATTCGTTTCCGACAAGAAGTAATTCAACAATACCATTTTCAACCTGTTCATTTATTGAAGTTGATATCTGACATCGATGTGCTTGGTATGGTAATGCTGACTGGATGCACGAGATGGCTATGGCTGCCTTTGAGTCACAATACATAGGTATTTTATCAAAGTGGAACCATAATCTGTGAGTTGAGTTCTCAACCATAGAACTTGTGCGCAGCACGCAATAAACGAGACACATACTCAGCTTCTGCTAAAGACATTGAGGTGCAGTCCTGCTTTTTGGATGACCAGCTGACTAACTTATCACCACCTAGAAATTGTATGCCACCAGATGTACTCTTACGTGAATCGAGACAACCCGCGTGATCCAAATCTGAAAAAGCAGTTAGTTCGAAACCGGATCCATTTCGACATCACATAGACCCCATGTGTAATGGAATTCTTTAAAGGGTACCAAAGATCCGTTTAACCTGCAGTGAATTTCCCAGTCGGTTTCGCTTGATAGCGAGCACAATAACATGTTGCATGTACAATATCTGGTCTACTTGTTGTTAGGTACATGAGTGCTCCGACCATACTACGATATTTCGTTTGGTCGACCGGAGTACCACTCCAAGTCAGCATCAAGTGTTTTGTATCCATGGTGTACCAATGCTATCACATGAGGTCCTACCATCTTTTTAAGTATCTCGTTGATCATACTTAGCTTATGGATTAATAAGATACCACGAGTGAGATTCTGGTGGATTTGGGAATTCCTAAAAAGAATTTTAGGCTCCCCATCATAGACATTTCAAACTTGTTGTGCATTAGTTTTTCCAAATCGTTTGAAAGTTTTTGGTTCGTAAACCAAGAAATGATGTCATCAACGTAAATTTGCACAACATATGTCTTCCCTATGTTTAGTTTAAGAACAGCGTTGGATCAATAGAACCTTTTTGAGAATCCTCGGATACCAGAAGTTTTGAGAGTTCATCCATACCACCTCTTGGTGCTTGTTTGAGACCATATAAATGCCTATTCCTTAAAGAGACGTAATCTTTGTCAGGATGATATGGGTCAACAAATCCATCTGGTTGGTTTACGTACACTTCTTCCTTTAGAGGTCCGTAAAGAAATGCTATTTTATAACGTCTATTTGGTACACTGGAATGATTTTTATGCAGCAAACGAAAAGAACAATCGTACACATCCAACCTAGCAACTGGTGCGAATGACTCTTTGAAATCAATTCCTTCCTTTTGAGCATATCCCTTTAGCCACAAGACTAGATTGTTTGGATGACGTAGTTTCCTCATCCACAGTTTGTTTTTCCAGAGCCACTTTAAGTTAATGACATTCTACAAAGTGTCTTCGAACTATTCCCAACATCTAAGTCGATCAAACTGATGAAGATCTTCCCTGCATTGAATTCAATCCATGCGCAATCATCATGGCTTCTTTGATGATCTTTGGTTCGGTTCGACGTCACGATGAGTGCGTACATTACACATCTCGCCATACTTTTCAAAGGCTCCTTTGATTTTGACGCTTGTTTTTTTAACTGATTGAGAAGATTTCCAATACTGTCTAATGGATGATCTTTTGTCCAACGTTGTGTAGAAGGATGATGTTGATAGAATGTATGCATGTTTGACGAATCAACATGACGAGATGATGTCTCCCCTCGTTCTTGTACCGGTGTCTGAAGATTAGAATAAACTCATCGTCGTCAAATTGTGCATTTTCTGAATTGGTTTTTCTGCTAGATAAATGTTCTCAGTGCAGTGACTGTGGTAACTATGAGTGTGGGATTTTGATGTGTATGCATAATGTTCAATGGAGGTGATCTGCAACATCGGTTTTATGATGTAGAATTGAGTTATGTTATGTTTTGACGTTTATTCGGGATTATCAGCAATATGTGACTGGCGGAAGACTTTAACACAACAGGATAATTTCCATTGAGTAATTCACTGAACATCGGACTATATAGCAATCCACTCATTTGACGGTTACTGACTTCAGCAACTTTGAGAAACCATTTTCTTTGCTTTGTGACCGGTTCAAACTGAATGATCTGACTGCCATTTGAGGTAATTCATCAAAGTTAACATGAATTGTTTTTCAACTATCATTCTTGTTCTCTTGTTGAAAAAATACCCTGTAAGCCTTTGACTGAGTAGAATACCCAACAAAAATACATGCATCACCTTTTTCCTTCATTTTATCAAGATTTTCACCATCTCTGACGATGTAGCAAAGAGAACCAAAGATGAAAAGAACATGACTGACGGTTCCGGGGCATGATGAATGATCAGTGTATCTCCAAGTCGAGGAATTACAAGTGAACGGTTTTGAGTAAAACATGTTGTTGCAATTGCTTCAGCCCAGAAGAACAAAGGAACTTTAGCGGCGCTTAGCATTGTTCGAGCAGCCTCAACAAGAGTACGGTTCCGTCTTTCGACAACGCCATTTTGTTCAGGTGTTCGAGCAGTTGACGTTTCGTGTCTTATTCCCTCTTTTGCAAAGTATGCATGAAGAGTTTTATTAAGAAATTTTGTGCCTTTGTCAGTTCGAACTGTTGTAACTTGAGCATGAAGTCCTCTTTGGACAAGTGTGAGGAAATCAATGAGAACTCCAGGTGTTTCGTCTTTGGACCTCAAGAAGTGAGTCCAGGTATATCGGGGAGTAGATCCCTCAACAATTAACGAGAACATATTTTCTTTCCATTAATGCTTTCACCCGCATTGGGACTACATAAGTCCCAAGTGTAGAAGTTGTAACCGTCTTTTGAGCTCGGGTAGTCTTAGTGTGAAAAGACTTTCTTTTTTGCTTTCCCTAACTCACAAGAAGAACACAAATGATCTTTGACGAATTTCAGCTTTGGAAGGCCATTCACAATAATTATATTTGAAAGCAATTTATGTAGTTCGAAAGTATTAAATGAGATATACGACGATGCATAACCATGCTTGAGACTATGTTTGCTTAGTCCATTAAGCAAATTGGAATTGGGAGTTGTTGAGTCTTTCAGAGAAATGGAATACAAATTTGGCCACGAGAACCTGTGAGAAGATCATTTCCCTTCAAATCACGTATATAACATGTAGACTTCCGAAAAGCAACTTCCAAATCCGCATCACAAAATTGACCAACGGAGAAGAAATAGATTAAGCCTTCTAATGTAATAAAACCTTTTGATAGTAATCGTTCCTTGAACCAGATCTCCATAGCCAAGAATTGATGCAATTTGATCATTTCCAAACTTGACCGTTCCCAAAAATTTCTCCACAAAATTAGTTAGAAGTTTGAGATTTCCGGTCATGTGCTTTTGAGCACCCAAGTCGACGATGACATATAAATTATCTTGACGAGCTACAAAATATTTAGAAGACAATGGATATTGGACACTAGTGAACACCTAGGATTCTTATATCCAAAATATTAGCAGTTCAGTTGCATTTCTAGATCATACTAATGTTTGGGTTAACATATTCTTTTGAGTCTTAGGGTTTCTAATTATATCCAGATGGAGTATACTTAGGATATCACCACAGCAGGTCATACTAACTTGGCTCATATTACATCCTAGTATGTTTTCTAGATTTCTTGACAGTGGAGTCTGTTGCAACGGTTTTCTTACTGAATGTTGCAACAGATTGATTCACATTATTATTCTTGGGTTCTCTAGTACTAACAGGCACAACCATTGGTTTTGTCTAGTCCCTAGAAAAAAAAAAAAAAAATTCACGCCGATTGATATAAATAGAACACATAAATCAAGATTGTCATTCACACACACTTTCCAACAAGTAACACAGCAAAGTTAACATACGTGATCCTTAGCATTCAAACTGTCATTACACGCAGTTACAGACGTTTTATTATTTTGAAAAAACTTAACTTCCTACGTGTCTTCTACTTCTTGCTTTTTCCCTTGACTATTGTTAGACATGACTCTATCTTCCAGATGATTGCTCTTAAGTTGTGGTCTACTAACTCTAGTATTGGGAATTACTCCTGTAAAGAAAGATACGTGTTTGTTAGGTTTCCTAATGTCTTGATGCAACTGAGGTGTTCTAGTTTGATTAGGCTTTGTGTGCACTTTATACAATCCTGGTGCAATCACATTTGTGTTCTTGACAATTGGCAACATATTATGAGGCAAAATCTGTGCAGTGACTGTTTTTGAAAAATCATTAGACACATTTTGTGTGGTAACTGGCTTTGACTTTGAGAAATCTTTCTTTGCAAGAGAATCTGAAAAAATAGCTGGTTTACCTAAAATGGATTGTCTTTGACTTTTAAAAGCATTTGGTTGTTGAATAACCAATGATTTTTCAAACTTAGTTTCCATATATTTTCCTTTCATCTTTTCTATGAGTTTTTTTTCAACACACTTATTGCAACGTCCTTTGTATTGTAATTGAGCTTTCAAGTCTTGGGAATTTCAAAAATAATGTTCACGGTTCTTCAAAATAACGGTTAGACTGATTTTTCTTTGAAAGATTTGTCATTTTTTTATCTTTTTTCTTTGCACTGTTGGTAAATCAAGTCAAGATAAGCGCATGTTTCTAAGTGCTTCAAAACTCTTTTGACCATTGTTCTACTTTTTGAAAGCTCTTTTTCAAGATGTTTCCCATTTTTTCCCAGGTTCTACGTAATCACATTGCAAATTATAAATTCCATCCAGATCATGTACACACCAAGTATGGCATTCATGAGATCAGCATAGTAATATTCCCTTGATAGTCGTCGATTTACATTACAAAAAACTGTGTTTTTGAGTTTCTAGTTGAGATTTAAGAGTGTCGTAACTGCATGTCAAGAGAATTAAAGTTATCTCAAATCAGCAACCATTTCTCGTTCAAACACAGTGAAACTTTCTAAGTCGTATGATCAGCTCAATTTGGTGGCCAGAAATTTCCTTCTATTGTGTTTTGAATGAAAGGAATCGATGTTTACGCAAAATATTTTCTTTTGCAACTGTTTCTTTGCAACGTTCACCCGTCAAAAATCCATGTCAACACTCTGTTTTAATCTTGAAAAAGTTTTTTAGAGCTTTTACACTTTTGAATCCCAAGGAATGGATTTCATCCATTTGGTTTTTTCTAACAACGTTATTTTGTTTATGAAAATACTCTTTGGAAAATTCCTTATTAAAGATTAAGACTCCATCTATGACGTATTATTGGAAAATATTGATTGGTTCAGCCGACATTTTTCCCGTTGTGGAACGAACAAATCCGTAAAGATTAATCAACTAGATCATAATCAAACGTCTGATTAAACGCTTAAATTTGATCGACGTTCTTTTTCAAACAAATCGTTTCGTCCCGAATCAGGGGCTAACTTTAACCAGATTATCATATAGCAACCTATATCATACAACGAGAATCGCCTTGAGCTTTCTGAGGAACTCAGGTTTTTTCAAAACTCGATTTACAATTACGATTAAGCATAATTCATTGTTTGCAACAGATTGGCCGTTTTAATATACAATATCATCAAAAGACTTGTATTTCAAAGCAGACGTTATCAAGTTCCTTGTCTTCACGAGTTTTGTAAAGCTTAATCTGAGCCTCTTTTGCTTGTGACATTATGGAGATGGTTTCTTGATGTGCACAAAGCTCCTTTTTCATATTCGAAATCATTTGATTTAAATCATTTATTTTTCGAGTATATGCATTAGATGACTTTTCAAAATCGATTTTGGTAAAAAAATGACATTAAATCCCTTTAGCTTTGCACAATCATTCCACCATTTGACGCATATATCATCATCATTATACCTTATCTCGTTCCGCTTGGACCTCTTTAATGTCTTTAAACATCAAACAGATTAGTCTTGGACAGTTCCTTGTTTGCTTCTATGAAATGGTTATCTTGAGGAAAATCTAAACTTTTATTCTTAGTTTATTGAAATCCTCATTTCACTTTCATTTGACCAACTAACTCCTTGTTTTGAAGATTCCAAAAATTTATTCGTTTTTGCTGTCAACAATTCACATTTTAGTTTCTGAATTAAAGAAACAAGCCACTCACATCTTGATCAAGATCATCAGTTTCATCCTGGTCATCCTGAGTTCTATCATAACATATATCCAATGAATCAATAGTGATATTGGTGTCACCTTGTTCCGCCAGATATATGTCATTACTAGATTCAGGTTGCTCAGGATGTTCATTTTCCATGGCAAACACATTATAGTTGTCATTATTGTTTTGTACCTTATGCATTGGCTCATCATCAAAGATTGGTCCAGAATTGTCAACTGAATCTGGAGTAACCTCATGAATCTGTGCCATGTACATATAATTCTTCCAATTCCTGTTCTTCAGACTCATCATCAGTATCATCTTTCCAATCAGCTTGTTCTGCATTCAACTGAACCCCAGCTTCCTCTTGTTTACACAATAACATCTTTTCCTTGTGATAAGCTGCATCCTTTACTCGTTTTGGTTTCTGACATTCCCTTGATACATGCCCATATTCCTTGCAGTTGTAACACTGAATCCCAGACTTTTGCACTACCGGAGTACCTACATTTCTCGCCCCAGCAACATTGACTGCCCTCTGATTATCATACCCAGTTCCTCTGTTGATTCTTGGAGTAATTATCAGTTAGCACGACTGGTCGTTATTGATCGAATTTCGCTCACGAGTATGTATGGGTTTCATCATAAAAAGGGTATGGGCTTTTATCCAAGAGTTTTTAGAAGTTAAAGGTGTTTTGTATTTCTTGATAATATTCCAACGTGATTATGAGTTCAAATAGAAGGGGAAAATATCGACACCATACTATTTTGTAGGAGTATATAGAATTTTATTTGCAGGTTTTATTTAGTTTCCTTATGCATAAGAGTTAAGATTTTTGATGTGGTTTTATTCGAATGGGCTTTACTCGACAAATTTCATTGTATGCGATTGTGTAACTCTTCTTGATGAGAAGTATAAATAATTGACGAATACCACAGGCTCAAGTGAGATCTCGATGAGCTTAAGTCATAATTCTAATGTAACGATAACGTTTGATGTCTACACGATTTACTAGTGCCTTTCAAACGGACCTAAACACGCAAAAACCAATAATTGAGAGGAAAAATAAATTAATTGAGATCGAAATATGACCTGAAAAATATAGGCTGTTATAGTCTCCCCTGGTTAGATGAGCCTTATCCTCAAGGCTTAAGACGTTGTAGTGGATGCAGATGCCCGATTTATGAAGAGATGTGGGTATTTCTTTTTGAATGAATCTTCACGTTCCCATGTGAACTCAGGACCTCTCTTAGAGTTCCAGCGAATTTTAACGAGTGGTATACGGCTTCGCTTTAATCGTTTGATCTCCTGTTCCATAATTTCAACGGACTCTTCCATAAATTGGAGTTTATCATCAATATGTAGTCCTTCCAACGGAACAACTAATGGTTCATCGGAATAATACTTCTTCAAGTTGGATACATGGAATGTATTGTGAACCCTGCTCAATTCTTGAGGGAGTTCAAGCTTGTATGCAACGGGTCCAATCTTTTCCAATACCTTGAAAGGTCCAACATATCGAGGGTTAAACTTTCCCTGTTTGCCAAAACGTACGACCCCTTTCCAATGTGACACCTTGAGCATAACCCTATCCCCAACTTGGAACTCCATCGGCTTATGTTTTAAGTCGGCACAACTCTTTTGTCGGTCACGAGCGACTTGCATCCTTTGCTTGATCTGAATGATTTTCTCAGTCGTTTCTTAAATTAAATCTGGACCGGTGAGTTGAGCTTCTCCTACTTCGGCCTAACAAACAGGTGAAAGAAACTTTCGACCGTACAATGCCTCAAACGGTGCTGCCTTGATGCTAGTGTGATAACTGTTGTTGTATGAAAACTTGACTAATGGCAGATGCTTAATCCAACCATTTCCAAAGTCGATCACGCAAGCACGTAGCATATCCTCGAGAGTTTGGATGGTCCTCTCGCTTTGCCCATCTATTTCTGGATGGTACACAATACTCATATCCAAACTAGTACCCAAAGCCTTCTGAAGTGATCTCCAAAAATGTGATGCGAACCTAAGGTCACGGTCACAGATGATTGAGACAGGTATCCCATGCCTCGCAACTACCTCCTTTATGTACAACATTGCCAGCTTCTTCATAGAGTCAGTTTCTCTCATTGGCGTAAATATTGTAGATTTAGTGAGTCGTTCTACAATCACCCAAATAGTGTCATGACCTTGCTGTGACTTAGGAAGCTTGGTGACAAAATCCATGGTGATATTGTCCCACTTCTATTCAAGTATCTTGGGTTGTACCAACAATCCCGATGGTCTTTGATGTTCAGCTTTAACCTTGGCATACGTCAGACATTTGCTAACATAGGTGGCGATGTCAGCCTTCATATTGGGCCACCAATATAGCTTTTTCATGTCTTGATACATTTTGTCCGAACCTGGATGGACAGAGTATTTGATTTGTGGACTCGTGCATGATTACGGTCCTTAAATCGCCATAACATGGCAACCAACTCCTACCATTTAAGTTTAGGGTTCCGTCCGCACGGGGTTCCAACCTCTCCTTTGGTAGATCCTTCTTGATCATACCTCCTACGTCTTCGTTCTTGAGATGTTCTGGTTTTTGTGCCTCGGTCTGAGCATTCAAGATTTGTTTGGGAAGATCCAAACCAATAGTCATAACTAAGGCTCGCACTCTTAATGGTTTACTTCGCTCTTTCCTGCTCAAAGCATTAGCCACAACATTTGCTTTCCCCGGGTGATAACGAATCTCACAATCATAATAACTGAGCAATTTTAACCAACGACGTTGCCTCATATTCAACTCCTTTTGGTCAAGTATGTGTTGTAAGCTCATATGATCCGTGAACACCGTACATTTGGTTCCATACAAGTAGTGTCTCCAAATTTTTAGAGCAAACACCACTTCACCAAATTCCAAATCATGAGTAGTATAATTTTTCTCATGGATCTTCAACCGACGTGATGCATAAGCAATCACCTTCTCATTTTTCATCAATACGCACCCAATCCTTTATGTGACGCATCGCAATAAACAACGAAGTTCTCAGCTCCTTGAGGGAGAGCTAAGATAGGTGCGCTACACAACTTAGTTTTCAACGTCTGAAAAGCTGCTTCTTGCTTGTCACCCTATTTGAAGGCGACTTTCTTCTGGGTAAGCTTGGTCATTGGCTTAGCAATCTTTGAAAACCCTTCTATGAATCTCCGATAATAACCGGCAAGACCTAAAAATTGATGAATCTCCATTGGTGTTTTAGGAGACGCCCAATCTTTAATAGATTCGATCTTGGCAGGATCCACGTGAATGCCTTGACAATCAATCACGTGATCGAGAAATTGTACCTTAGGAATCCAAAATTCACATTTTGAAAACTTAGCATATAACTCCTCTTTCTTAAGCAGTTCTAGAATTGCCTTAAGGTGTTCTTCATGTTCCTCTTTGTCCTTTGAATAAATGAGTATATCGTCGATAAAGACAATTTCAAACTTATCCAAGTATGATTTGCACACTCGATTCATGAGGTCCATGAATACCGCAGGTGCATTTGTTAAACCAAATGACATCACGTGGAATTGGTAATGACCATACCGAGTCCTAAATGCCGTCTTCGGAATATCCTCTTCTCGCACTCTAAGCTGATGATAACCCGACCGTAAGTCTATCTTCGAGTAAACACTGGATCCTTGTAGTTGATCAAACAAATCATCAATCCTTGGGAGAGGATAACGATTCTTCACCGTCAGTTTATTCAATTCTCGGTAATCGATGCACATCCGGAATGATCCGTCCTTCTTTTTGACAAACAAGACCGGAGCTCCCCAAGGTGAGGAACTGGGTCTTATAAAGCCCTTGTCGGATAGTTCTTGCAGTTGCTCCGACAATTCTTTCATTTCGGAAGGAGCCAATCGATACGGTGCTCGTGCTACAGGTGCAGCACCAGGCATCAAATCAATTTGGAATTCCACTTGTCGAGTCGGTGGAAGACCCGGCAATTCTTCAGGAAATACCTCAGGAAAATCTCGAACGATTGGTACGTCCTCAAGTCGCTTCTCTCCCGACCTGTCTTCAGTCTCCTTTGCTGTAATATTGGCTAAAAAGACATGGTGTCCTTTCAACAAGTATTTATGAGTTTTAGTGCATGAAATGATGTTCAGACGAGTCCCGTTTCCCTGATTGCTCCCGTCACCATGGACAATTAAGGTTTCATTTCCCCAGGGAATACGAACGATCTTCTCGGCACAATCAATGACCGCGTGGTACTTTGACAACCAATCCATGCCGATTATGACGTCGAAGCTACCAAGTTCTACGGGCATTAAGTTGATGTTGAATGGATGGTTCAAGAAGTTTAACGTACAACCCCGAATGATAGTGTTTATCCCTATTATTTTCCCGTCGGCTAGTTCAACATCGTAATAATGGTCTAGTGTAGTGGGTGTGATATCAATCAAAGAGCTAAATGTTGTGGATACAAAACTCCTATCGGCACCAGTATCAAATAGAATAGAAGCATAGCGGTCGTTTAGAAGGAACGTACCCGTAACAACGTTAGAGTCCGGGTTTGTTCCCGCATTGCCCACCACATAAACCTTGGCTGGTGCATTGTCGTTCCCACGTTGATTACCACGGTTTCCATTCTTCAACTTAGGGCAGTCCCTCTTGATGTGCCCCTGAACACCACACTCATAGCAAGTAACGGCATTTTGAGTTGCTCCGGAGTTCCCACGATTGTTATTATTATTGTTTGGACCGAAACTCCTGCAGTCACGAGCCAAATGACCGATCTTCTTGCATTTGTTACACCTGGGAGCA
Source organism: Tanacetum coccineum (assembly GCA_026074375.1). Classification (NCBI taxonomy): domain Eukaryota; kingdom Viridiplantae; phylum Streptophyta; class Magnoliopsida; order Asterales; family Asteraceae; genus Tanacetum; species Tanacetum coccineum. The sequence goes on from BQNB010042714.1 coordinate 24,663, forward strand.
CATGGTCCTTTGTAGTGATAGTTGCATTTTGTACACAAGGGCAATGACTCAGTGTACTCCCTCTTCTCACCAGTCCCAACAGTGTAAGCTTGCCCAGTGTTCTGTCTCTTGTTTTGTTGTTGGTGCCCCTGATTGTTCCCAGTATTATACTCCATCTTCCTCTTATGTTTAGCTTGCCTTTTAGTAAATGTGAGGAGTTTTTGGTCCATCTGATCATTGGCAAACTCAATTGCTTTCTCCATTGTCTGGGGTTGGTATGACATCACATTTCTTTAAATCATGTTAGGAAGTCCACCAACATACTTCTCAACTTCATCCGATTCCTCTGGAAACATACATCCACACATCAATGCAAGCTCTTGGAAACAAAGAGTGTAGCTCGGGATATCAATACCTTTTACCTTTAGGTTCCAGAGTTTAATTTCTAACTTTTTGATTTCACCCCTCGGGTAGTATTTGGTTGTCATCATCTTCTTCAGTGTCTTCCAGTCCATAGCATAAGCAACATCTTGAGTAACAGCCTTCATGTGGGAGTTCCACCATGTAAAGGCATTTCCAACGAAAGTACATGTGGCAAACTTAACTTGGTTCTCCACAGCACAGTTGCTTATGTGGAACACTGATTCCATCTTTTCAAACCATTGGGCCAACACAACTACCCCTTCAGTACCCTTAAAGTTTAGTGGATGGCAGTTCAGGAAATCTTTGTATGTATACTCACGCGGAGTGCGAGTAGTTCCTCTGTTTCCAATGCCAGAATTGTGGCTTCCGTCGCCATGACCATTAGTGTTGTTTCGAAGAGTTTCATGATTAGCAAGTGTCGCAGACACTCTTGCTTCGATTAGTTGTTCAACAGCAGTAGCTGTCATAGGGGCAGCAGCCGCAACAACAACAACAGCAGCCCTTGCAGCAGCAACAACCCTTGCAGTAGCAGAGGATCTCCTTAGTGGCATATTGTTCTAAATCACAGTAATATAAAACACGTGAGTTTTCATAAACATCACAACATGACATGGGTACAATATATAACAAGATCACATCACACAGTGATTATATAACATGACTGGGATCATAACACATCACAGAATTGAGATCAACATAACATAATACAACATCTCATATATAGTTGGAAAACATACATGATTTGTTCGATACAAGGAATAAAAATACAGGTCCTACTACCGTGCTAGCTGGGAATGAATCCCATAATACTTAGCCGGCTACAAATGATAGCTATGAACATGAAAATAAACCTAGGAACTACTACTGGTGCCCTCGAGGCACCTTCACAAGCCTACTCTCTAGCCTGAAGTGCTCGAATCTCGCCTAGAGCCGTCGCCAAATGTCCCTGCAGTGATGAAACCTGTGCAGTCAGGGCTGCTATCAACGAATCTTGCACATCCATACGGTGATCCTGCATCCAAACGTGGTTCCTGTATCCCTGAAGTTCATAGTGGACAGCCAAACTAAGTCCCATAGAGTGTGCCCAAGCCTCCCAGGAGACTAGAGCCTCCTGATCTAAGAGTCAGGCAGTCTCATAGTGGTACTGCCTATCATCGATCAATGCCTTAACACTCTGAAATATCTGAGTTTACCAATCCTGGGTATTCTCAATCACAACATAAATCTCCTGGGTGTCCTGCTCCTGAACTGCAGTAAGCTCAGTCACCCTAGTGTTGACCCCTTCAAGGGTCACCGGTGCTATCTCCTCAGTAGCCTCTCTTGGGTCTACCCAAGTATCTCTGATCCTATAGCCGACTGTCTCGGCTCTCTGTCGTCTGGCTTCGGTATCCAGAGTGCCGACAAACCCATAATCTACCCTACGACCTCCAGTAGGCCTAGGGACAGCAGTCGAACTCTCCCCCACCTCATATCTCGATGTGGGAGTAGTAAGACATAACCTCTTACGAGATGGTAGTTCGGCCTCGGGAATATCCTCCCTGCGGTCAATTAGTGGTATGAACAATGAGTCTGGTAGTGGTGGTAGTGGTGATGATGGTAGAGGTGGTAGTGGAGGTGATGGTAGTGGTAATGATGCGGGTACGGATGGTGGTAATGGTGATGAGGCTCTCAATCTACCCATGGCAGCTCTGAAGCCTAGGGGTGCACGCACATGGTTAGGACTACCATATGGGTGAGGTAATCTAGGAAGTGGTGATGATGGAAGTGCGGGTGCAGCTAAACACCGAGCAAGGCGTTCCTCTGCAGTGGGTGGTGATAATGAGATGAGTGGTGATGGTGGTGGTGTAGGTAAGGCAAAGAGTCTCTTGACCTCCTCCTCAGGTGGCAATAGTATAGGTGCCTCTGGTCGGGTAGATATCCTAGCAGTGGTACGATATGCTGGGGGTGATGGTGGTGTAGGTACAGGCTCATCAGCCTCAAGTGCCTATGTATCCTCTGCTGAAGGAACATGGTCAACAACAGGTACATTAAAAGGGTCGACCGGAGCTAGGTGCTCCTCCTCCTCTTCCTCGAAGGGCTCCTCATCCTCATTGTCAGTGTCATCATCATCATTATCCCCTTCATTCGTAGGATAATTAGCATGCTCCTCCTCGGAGTCCTCCTCCGGATCCTTCTTCGGATCCTCCTCCGTATCGGAGTCAACCACATACCCTGGAGACAGGGCAGTAGGTGAATCAACAGGAGGTAATGGCTGCTCCTCAGCTGGGAACACATGCTCATCCTTCAATGGTATATGCTCAGGGTATATAGGCTATGGCACGTAGTCAGGATCATGTGCCTGTACGAACATAGGCTCACGCTCGTCCTCATCCTGTAGAACTAGTGGAGCCTATGGATCCTCTAGGCCTGGTATGTAATTCGGTGAGGGTGGGGCTACTGGCTGAATGGGAAGTCCATCGTATCCCGTGGAACTAGTAGAGCCTGTGGATCCTCTGGGCCTGGTATGTAATCCGGTGAGGGTGGGGCTACTGGCTGAATGGGAAGTCCATCGTATCCGTATACGATGACCCGGGGGGAACCTCCATCGGACAACTCCTTGTCAGCTAGCTAAAATGCCCTCCCTGGCTCAGAATCGGTATCGACGGATGTGTAGGTAACCGTAGATGACGCCGAAGACATGATTGAATCTGTAACACAAACAGAGTTTACATTAGTACATATATAAGACCCGTAATAATATACTTAATATATTATAAACACGTATGTAAATCATGCAACATCTAGTATACCCAACTAATGCAACTAGTAATGTAAGAATGAATGTCCCATAAAATCCCTTTTTATGATGCAATGTTTGAAAACGGTTATAGTCCAAGTAAAAACATTTGATCTGGTTCTCTATAACCTTGGCTCTGATACCACTCTGTAACACCCCCAAATTAGGTCGCAGCGGAATAATGTGTATCCGGGAGCATTACATTACAGATCAATAGCACAAGATATGAGAACGACCTCAAAGAGCCGTTAAAATATGATACATTGGATTATGTGAAATTGTTTGATACAAGGCACTAAGCTTAATTAAGTTCAACAATTTGAAAATAAAGATTCTAGATCATAATAATCCGTCCCAAATTAATGTCCTTCAAAATCTTTATGACATACAACCCAAAAGACTATCCCAATGTATCTTGTGCACCTCGTGCATCATTGACCTGAGAAAAACATGCTTAAAATGTCAACATAAAGTTGGTGAATTCATAGGTTTATGTAAATGAAATGTAGGACCGTAAGATTTCAAGTGTATGATAATGCAACAAATGCAAACATCACAAAATGTAATTACATTTCCCTAAGCTCATGACACTGAAGCTCGACATGTATGAATGCAATATAAATATTGCCCATGCCCGGATGAAGTTTTAATAACCCTCAACAATTCCTATCCGACACGGTATAAAAGCATCCCGTATGTTCTCTCCGTGACATATGCCAGTGAGAGCGTACTCACTCCAGATGGGATGTCAACCCCAATAATCTATTTATAACATTCGCAGCTCACAAACAAAGTAATATGACAGTTCATGATAATAGGGCTTAAAGGGTTTATCGTAGCAACTTAGGCAAACACTAATCATGTAAAATGTACACTTACGTCCATTTTTGTAAAAACAAAAGCATGTTTCCACCCCAAAAGTTTGTAAATCATTGATATAGTAAAACATGGGGACTATGAACTCACAGTAAGTATTGATAATGTAAAAGCAAAGCAATGGCACGAAAAACGATGCAAAAGACCTTATCAGCAACCTATGAATAAATAATACATATTCACTAAACGAAAAAATAATAATATAAATACTTGCAATCTTGTCCCTAGTGTGTGCTTGAATATACTTGAATTAATGATATTGAAAAGCGAGTTTCTCATTTTAAAATAGTCAACTTAATCAGGCCAACGTGGTCAAACCGTAAGTATATAATTTATGACTTTGGACTTTTAAGAAACTAGGTCGTCTATACTTTAAATTATTAGATTAGGTCAGCCCTTGGTTTGGTCTCGAAGTACGTTAAACAATTAGATGATACATTAACGTTTTCCTTTTGAATTAAACTTATAATTTACTAAGTTTTAACATAAGGTGTAGTAGAGTTTTACAACTAAATTCTGCCTTCGTTATTTGACTATATGGAAAAGTAAAAATATATTTGAAATCTCCGCTGGGAAATCTAACAACTTCCGTTAATAAATTCGGCTAAAAAAAACGTCGTTTAAGAGTAGTTAAAAATGGTGCTAAAACATTTACGGTCGCCAAGCTGTTTCACCAGACTTTAGAAAATATAATGGGCCTTATTTTTTCAGTATGTGCTGATTGCGTGGACAGTAATTTGGTCTTAATTTTGTGACTTAGATACTCGACCTAGGGTAAGGTAAAAGTACCCTGAAAACTAGGTTGGGGGGTTGCGCCGTTTATAATTTACCTTTTATAAAAGATTTGCAAGGGGTGTCATTATCTAGGTCGAAATAATGGGTCGAGAATGTGTGTGTATGCTTGCAATAGCGGCTGAGGCACACAAAGGTGCTTCGACAAAATGCGAGACAAGGATGAACGTGCCTTTTTAAGCTTAAATTGCGGGCTGGTTATTTAACGAAACCGAGTGATTCCTATTCCGACTTAAAGCTAGCTCGTTGGACTCTATTTAACAAAACTTGGTTCACTATTTCTTATAGTAAAATCATCACAATAATTCAACAAAAATTGGTTACACTGGCTGTTTACAAGGAAAGGGTAACGCACGCATGGTCTTCCTAGAGTTTTTAGAGGGCCCTAACTTACTTGTTTCTTAACCATTTTCAATGATTCGAATTACTAAATAATAAAGCTTATCGGGTCAACTATAATTTACAAATAATTTCTAGATTTATGGGGCGCGTTTACTAGTTGTGTTTTACCCTAGAATGGCCACGACCCAAACTGCCATCTACTACAAGTTGTTGTAAAAAGGATTGTATATCCGCAGGTAGTTTAAAGGGGTTTTGCATGCGATTGCATAACAACCTTTGGCCAAGCGTATCTACAATTTATAACTTACGATTATGGTCCTTTACTATGGTTTGTTCGCAACTAGTCATGGCACAAAGAGGGTGCGTGATTGGTGTATTATAGTGACATGGTGAAAAGAAGTAAAAGGACTCACTTCCCATTTGACCTTTAACCCCAAATATTTTCAAGAATTACTAAGGACGAAACATATGCAATTTAACTCAAGGAATAGGAAAGTGTGAACTCACAGTGACACGAAGGGAGATGTGCACCGAACTTAATCCAATGGAAAAAAAAGAAACCCTAAACTCATTATAACCCAATTCGTTCCCTTCTTGATAAGTCACAAGTCTAACCAACTTTGTCTTTACTCGTACTAATAACGACTTGTTGCCTCGTCTTGTTTGCTGGATGTTCGTTCAAACAAAACCCAAAGAAGACGTGTATGGTTTAGGGTTTTCAAGTTTATGGGGTATAATAAAGATTGCAAGTTAAAATGGTGGACTTCTTTGAGTGTTGTGGATGAATAAAATTCAAAAAGTTAAAGTGGGAGGGGATGGGGTTTGATACTAGTAATGTTGTTGTTGCTGTGTTTTCAGTGGAAGTAAACCTCGTCTTTTATACACACTTGAAGGGCATGTCCAATGTTTCATTCTTGAGTCACATTCTTGTGTAATCCCATACAAGGTAAAGAATATTTAGGTTTTCACAAAGTCAAAGCACAGTAGATTAAAGGGGGTTACTGTGTTAACTTGGAGGCAAAACCGATGGAAAAAGCAGACGGTGTACTCACGAGTATGTATGGGTTTCATCATAAAAAGGGTATGGGCTTTTATCCAAGAGTTTTTAGAAGTTAAAGGGGTTTTGAATTTCTTGATAATATTCCAACGTGATTATGAGTTCAAATAGAAGGGGAAAATGTCGACACCATACTATTTTGTAGGAGTATATAGAATTTTATTTGCAGGTTTTATTTAGTTTCCTTATGCATAAGAGTTAAGATTTTTGATGTGGTTTTATTCGAATGGGCTTTACTCGACAAATTTCATTGTATGCGATTGTGTAACTCTTCTTGATGAGAAGTATAACTAATTGACGAATACCACAGGCTCAAGTGAGATCTCGATGAGCTTAAGTCATAATTCTAATGTAACGATAACGTTTGATGTCTACACGATTTACTAGTGCATTTCAAACGGACCTAAACACACAAAACCCAATAATTGAGAGGAAAAATAAATTAATTGAGATCGAAATATGACCTGAAAAACACGAGGTGTTATAATCATTACCAGGGTCACTGTCAAAACCATCCGCATTGACAACATCCACGTCCTCTCCTTCTAAAACATCATCCGGTACTAGATTAGTGATACAAATGTTGTCAAAAGGAAGATACATGCTAATACCAAACAAGTGGACATCAACATCAGGCTTTATAATCTCATTCTCTTCATCTACTAAAAAATCTTCATCTACATCATCATCATCATCATATGTACCTGCATCTTCACTAGACTGAACATCATATTCAGTTTCATATGCAGTATCTATTCCTTCATCATCATAGAAGAACTGTCCATCAGTAGGAGCTGATTCATCTTCCTGACCATTACCCTGTTCAGCATCTTCCCCATCTTCCTCAAAACTGACATAATCTTCAATTACAACATCTTCAACACTGAATTCTTGAGTTCCAACCTCTTCCACAATGTGTGCCTCAGTGATAACCTCTGCCACAATTAGTTCTTGAGTGATAACCTCTGCCACAATGGGTTCTTGAGTATGACCAACATCTGGTTCCTCAGACACAGGGAGCTCAGATTGTGTTTCAACTTAGGAAATATTTAGGTTTACATCTGGTTCCTCATTTAAGTCCAAGTCCAAGTCATCAACTCCAAATGACTCATCATGACTTAACCCTGAACTGTCCACACCACTCCCCGCAACATCAGCAAAGCTGCTCTCCATCCAATTATGTTTCATCAATGATATTTGCATCATAACATCATCTTAACATGACTATCAGTTGCTTGTGTGAGACAATACTCTGGTTTATGTCACTAACTTTGATGTTATTGTCGGGAGAAATGGCTTTGTGTGTAATCGATGTACACCCAATCTATTATGTATTATGTTATTGACTGACTCATCAGTGGGAGGGGTCTAAAATACAATCAGGCATCCACATAGGTGTATGGACTCACAAACAGGAATCCTTACTAGGGTGTGCTTGAATCATGTTGTGGCTAAAGAGCTAGGTGTAAACAGTCTACAAACAGGTTCTTAGTGGTTTCAATAGGACTCATTGCCAGGTCAATCAGAACATTTTTTTAGTTCTGTTTTGCTACAATGACCTGTAGGCTCATAAGTAATATCTTTAATATTGCCTTAAACCGTAGTGCCCTACAGGTAGAGGGTCTAAAACGCGGTAACACCATGTTCTATATAGAACTAATCAACTTATAGCTCCTAACAAGGGTAGCAACGGCAACGACACATCTCCTTGCAAGCCAAAGCATAAACCCTTCATATAGATGTGAGTGGTCTAAGATAATTATAAAACAATGGGCCCCGATTCACCTGTAGTTCCTAATTTAAGATCATCATGTTCAGCGCAATGACAGTAAAACAAATCGATATCGTACCATTTAATTTTATCGGACACGAACCACTGACATACATTCGGCTGGATACCATTTGAAATTTACACCCATGATGTATTCGAATAGGTATAAAACATTGGTTGCTTTATCTGAAAATTAGAAGATTTAAACCCTAACATCATAAATCAATAATAAAACAAGTCAAGAACACTACATTTATAAATAAATTAACTTTGAGCAAAAGCGCTTCAAATCATTACCATAAGTCGATTCGAGTTGTTCGATGAGTTGCTCGGTGGTGCCCGTCCACTGTCGAAGGCAGAGCTTCCATCCCGTGTGGTCCACTAACACCATTGCATGTGGGGTTTGATCGAAAAAATATTTGTATATGGTTGTGTGAGTGATTTGTGGGAGAGTTGGAATATAATTCGGGCGGGAATAATCTTGTGAAAATGATAGGGATAAGAGGTGTAGTATCGGGGGATAGTAAAATAATAAATGCTGATGTGATGAGAGTGTACACGTGTACATAAAATTTTTTATAGTTAGAGATCAAGGGTGCACTATAATACTTTTTATGCGAAATTACAATAGTACCTATCACTAACGAAGCGACATAACGATTGTTCATCCTTTGGGACCAAACACGCACCAAAATGACCACTTTTGGGATCATTTCCACCGATTTTTAAAACGAGAGACTGAATCCGCAAACGGGGTGGACCTTGGGGACCAACAATGTAATATACCCTAATTTAAATGTGTCAATCAATTTGTTGAGTGTGCAAATCTACATTTCCTATAAAGGGAAGAACCGGTCTCGTCAAACAACGATTAGAATGTAGAACTTGAGTGTCATTAATTTAAAAATACCACCATGCAACACGGATTTTAGTAATGACTCGTCATAACTTAACAACTTGACCAGGCATGTTTGTCATCTGTTACGGGACAGTGTAAAACCCATTCAAAAATCCTAATTCTTAGCAGGACAGTGATCTTCCACGAAATAGCACCATGTGATGAGGACGTTTTGGCACACTTTTTGCTGATAGGTCAGGTAATTCGAGTAAATTGCATAAATCGTCCCTAAAGTTTTAGCCTAATTGACATTGTTCTCGTTATCATATGTTACGGAAAGTTGCAAGGAACGGATGTCTATGTGAGGAAACCTTTGGTGCATGTTACGCTGCATAACGGCCTCACTCACATTTGATACTTACTCTCACGCCGGAGCTTGGTCTTGGGATAACACCCGAGATGAGGCTAACCTGTGTTACTTTTTGTTCAGGCTTGCTGAGTACTAAAGCCCGTCAGAAGGACGATCCTCCCTCTGCCTAGCGGATCTTTACCTCAACATCCGTCTTATGTCGAGTTTCGCGTCGATACAAAATTGCCATCCCTACCATCCACCTTTTGGTGTTTTATTTTTGATTTAATTGCATAAATCGTCATTGTGGTTTGTGGGATTTAACGAAATTGGTTCTTAGAAACTATTTTTAACGGATCCTCTCCCTGTGGTTCTGACCCGTATCGGGTTTAGTCCCTTGATCACTAACACCGTTACGTTGACCGTTAATTGCTGCTTTAAATGATGGAAATGACATAAATACTCTTATAAGTGTTTCATAAATGGTCCTTGTGGTTTGGTGCGATAAGTTTTTCTATTTTTTTTTAATTTTTAATTATGTTTTATTTATTTTTAATTTTTAACTTTTTATACGTTTATTTACCGTATTTTTTACATTTTTGTACGTGTGGTACATTTTTGAACGTTTTCATCCGTTTTTGTCGGTTTTTATCCTTTTTTGAAAGTTTTATACGTTTTTCATCTGTCTTTTACTTTTTCGTACGTTTTTACGATTTTTCGAGTTTTTGAACTTATTGTACGTTTTCATCCGTTTTACTTCCGTTTTTATACGTTTGCGTATGTTTTTTACATTTTTTTCATGTTTGTGTACGTTTTGTCCGTTTTCATACGCTCTCATCCGTTTTTATCAGTTTTTAGACGTGCAAAAACTTAGAAAAACACTAAAAGACGTATAAATAAAATCGGTGCAAGTATAAATAAAATGTTAAAAAATGTATAAATAAAATCGGTTCAAGTAAAAATAAAACGTAAAAAAAAACTTATAAAAAACGTACATACAAAAAGCGTTAATAACGTATAAATAAAATCGGTTCAAGTATAAAAAAAACGT
>BQNB010042715.1:0-15741 GCA_026074375.1 Tanacetum coccineum
CATCCCAACATAACACACAACATCGATCAATGTAATCAAGATCACAAGTCCACGTGTGTGATGCCTTTATAATTATGTTGGCCACCATAATTATAATTGCATCTTTTCCACACGTATACTTACTCCCAAGACTACACATCTCGACGATAACACACAAATAACACACGTACCGCATAGCAAATCTCACACAATCCTAACAAGTTGTTTCATCGAAATAACACTTACACACATAAGGATAAAATCCTAAAATGGTAGAAAGAAGGACGAAGATTCCAAGCCTTAAATACGGAAAAATCCAAGTGAATTCACCGACGATCGCGACGTGTAGAGATAACAGACAAAATAAACTTATGCTGGGCCTTGCTTGGGTTTGACCTTGCTTTCACAAGAGTCACCCGACTCCGCGGGACCAGTCCTACTATGAGCATCCAAGGGGAAATCCGGGTCGACCTCTTCTTCGATTCTCCTAACATCCATCCCTCCTTCGGTTCCTCGAGACGCTCCTCCTCAATTGGCTCCCATTCTACATCTCTCGATGTCGAATCACTCACAAGTCGAGATCGTATTCATAAGTGAGCAAGAAAACAAAAACACATAAATAATACCAAAAGGTGCAATTCATATTAGGTACTTAAATAATGGTGAAAACCAATATATATATATATATATATTACTAGGAAGTAGTAGACAAAATAGACAAATGAAAACTTTCAAATATATGTAAGTATATACTAGTTACGTACATGTAAACACATAGATCCTAAAATGCAACTATATGAAGGTTCCTAAGTTATAGTCTAGGCCAACCACCTAGTTCTCTATAACCTGTGGCTCTGATACCAATCTGTCACACCCCGCCAAGGCGGAATCGCAAGGCATGATCAATAGGCATCATCACAACACAAGGCGTCAAAATAGAGAAATACTAAATGAATTAAAATCCAATATATAAAAGACACAAAGTGTCATGATAACACCTACAACATTTATCATTCAAATTCATATAGTGCAACCAACCAAGACAAAACAAATGAACATAGATTCCGCAATGCAAGCCTATGGTCCAGCTAATTCCTCTTCCTAACTCTTCACACGTTTTGCTCACCTGAAAATGATGCTTAAAACGTCAACAAAATTGTTGGTGAGAGTTACAGGTTTAAGACTCACTTATGACACCGCGATCAACAAAAACAACATTTACGAACATATATGCATGGCTATTCTATCACAACATAAATTTACATTTATCTGGGGTGGATCGTACCCCTCCGTCCCATAATTATCTCCGCGCAAGACTGACCCACTTGACTAGCTAAGTCCGTTTGGGTCTCACACAAGGTCATGTCATCCTCACATACACATGCCTTACCATAATTAATATCACATAGCAATAGCACATACAAATCATATGGTTTGACACTTAAAAACACATATCACGGTTCATAATTCAAAAATAGTTTTGCATCATTTCCATCCTAATATATAAGTAAAAAGTGGGACTGTAAAACTCATCTCGATGGAAAGCAAATCCAAACTCTTCAATTAACCTTGCAAATAATCTATACAAAACAATACACACATGTTACCATCGATTAGGTCTCTCACCCAAGTCGATATAACAATCACAACGATGGATACTCTATACCCTATCTTGATTTAACTCATCTATATACTCTTCACAACTTGTTAACCTGAAGTTACTTTATAAAACTTACATCTCAACTTTCTGCATTTTATCTTGTTTTTATAGTCACAAGATGACTCCAAATAAAATCTCAACTTTCTGCATTTTATCTTGTTTTTATAGTCACAAGATGACTCCAAATAAAATACTAAAACACCTAATTAGTACTTCTCCTTACATTCCATAGCTCCCCAATGAGTTGTGAGCTTCTATAATTTTTGGATAAAAATAATAGTGAGTGTAACCATTTTATAAAAATTTAACATCACAAAGTGTCCAGAATTTGACCTTATTGCACTTAGGAAAATTCTACAAAAATTCTATTAAATCATAAACATCATGAACTTGCTACAGTAGCAAGCCCATCAATTAAAAAGAGGTTTTAATATGGTTTTTGACCTCACAAACACAACTCAGAATCTTTCTTGAAAACTCAGTTTTGACAACGAATCTTGTTTGATTAATTTTACTAACTTCCACTCACTTTTAATTCATGAAACCACTTGGGTTGGAAAGTAGACTCTTTGTAGTTAATTTTAGGCTCAAGAAAATCCATAACAGCTATCTGTATGACTGAGATATGGCTCTCACAAGATGACCTAAAATTCTGTCTAAATTTCTATTCTGAATTTAGCATAATTAACCCTAATTAACTTACCCAAAACCCTAATTATTATCCCTAAAATGATTTTTAATGATCAAAACAAGGTTGCAAGAACCATGGTTCCCCGTTATTCAGTATAAATACTGCCTGTGATCAGGTATGATTCCGAAGAATATCCTTGACAGGGTTTCGCAGCTGTGCTAGCCATTCTCAAACCGGAGCGTCACAAAGTAGACAAAGCATGGAGTGAGTGAACCAGTGAATTGAGAAACCCACTGATTAATGAAAAATTGATTTGAAAGTCAATCGTGTGTCACTCAGAAAAGAGTTTTTGTGACACATTAACGGTTTTATATCATAAAAACAAATTTCATCAGAAACACATTTGTTTTGAAAAGTTACACAGGTCAATGTATTGAAAAACAATTGTTTGACACATCGAGGTTTTTCAAAAAAAAACTATTGTCAATTCACTGAATGGAAACTAATTTGATTCATAAAGAATCACACCATTGTTGCTTTCCAGTTGTCACAAGTTTAATCCATGATGGAATTCACATGTCACCTACCATAGAGCTTGTTTGATGTTGGCCTCCTAGAAGGATTTCCATTTTCATTGTCGAGTACTTTGTATCCTCAATGTCTGCAATACCACGAGGATAATGTGTAAGACTCTTAAAATCTTACTTGTAATCACAGTGTGTGATGAGCAAGCATAGTTTGGATTAGTGTCCTACCGAGATTTATGGATGATCTCATGGCTCTAGACTCTATAGTGCATTTTTGGTTTTAGTAGTCGAAGGCTGGAGCGGCAATGATCCTTTTCAATATCATCTAAACTCGGAGTGAGGAGATGATAAGAAACGTATTGATCTCGTGCAGAAATGAAAACTGAATCTTTGAGGGATCTTGTGTGGGTAGGGGAGGGTTGTGCAGCGTATCACTAGTCCATTATATTGTCTTCAATGTCAGCACATCAACCATATGATTCTGACATCATATTGTAGTGACCCGGGTTTCTGATAATTTTTAAGAGGGTTTTTTGCTTTCTTTTCTCCCTTTATCTTAACCATTCTTTTTCATTTCTTCGAACCCATCAGTGTCTTACCGAGACTTCAAACTATAACCTTGGTTGGGTATGTTCTTAGTACTAGCTCCATCTCAGTTCCGTTACTTTTCCATTATTCTCACAATTACTCCTTTTTGTAATATACCTAGGACTTTTACACTAACTAGTGGATTGTCCCTGGGTAGATCCTTCGGCTCTGGCGGGATCATGGGAACGAGTACCTAACCTTACCATCCTTATAACTCCGATAAAGTAATTACAGGGTCAGTCTTTTGGTACAATTCACCTTGCCATAAACATTTGAAAATCAACTAATGTACTGTGATATAAAATCAAAGCATTGTACCTTGATTATTTTTGATTATGTTTAGAAAACGCCTCCCCTCAACACGTGCACGAGTAATTTGAATAATTTTTGGCACATGGAAGGAGGGTACCTGCTTGAGTCTTAATAGATCACATTTTTATCAGATTTCATATTAAAATCACATTCTCTCCCCTGATCAAAAATTTCAAACCCTTTGAGATTTAGGATCTCAATTGATTTAAATATGTTAGAAAAATTTGGGAGAAAGTGTGGTCTGATTAAATACAAGCCGATATTGGAACCTATATATGCTCCCCCTCAATTAGTGAGGGAGTCTGTTAGTGTCAGTTAGGATGATTTTATAAATGATTTAGAGTTTAACGAGAAACTCAAGAAAAATTCGTAACTGACACATAACATTGATAACTACATAACTATATAATGTACAAAGTTTACAATATACTACACATGATATTGACCTTTTAGAGGGAATGATGATATCATTCAGTTCTCTGAAGAAGCCTGTAGTCAATATCACGAACACGTCCACCAACAAAGCATTCCAGGTTCCGGTAGATCCTTCTTGTCTTCAGTCGCCTTTCAATTGCCGTAATGAACTCTTTGCTCCTTGTCACGTCCTTTTCAGTCCAGAAGCGCGTATTCATACCCGGATTGAGCCGCTTGATCTTGAATTCCTTGACTCTGTAATCCAGTGTTTCCAGAATACGTGTCAACGTGCCATCACTGAACTTGTATATTTCGTTGAACCGCATGATCTTTCGTTCATTGTTGTTGACTGGGATGATTACTGCTCGAGGAGACTCAATGATGGTATAATCATGCTTGAACTCGTATCCTGTAGCATCCCATCCTGGTTTAGTGAGGTTCAACTAAGTTTGGTAGCTTTCAATACCAAGTTGGAAGTCTTCAACCCGCTGTCGAATCACTAAGTTTCGGGTCCACAGCTTGACAGCAGTTGATAGCATCCGTTTGTCTGAACCAGAAAGATGATCGAGATGACCTTGCAAAAGGATCAAATTTAGGTTTTCAAAGTCACTGGGATACAAGTTCTTGAAATCCTTTTCAGCAATCTCGTGTTCTTGGTGATCAGCTCTTCGGAGGATAATTTCGCTCAAGTAGCCATATCCGTATCGTGAGTAGGCTTCAATTCTTACTACACTGAGAATCCGCATGTGTGTTCGGACCTCTTTTTGACGTGACGAAGATTCATGTCTGTCAATGTAGAACTTTTGTCAAGTAAACCACCAGTGAGAGATGCCATATTTTGCACTTACGTCATAAGTACACACATCATCAATCTACATTTTCTCAGGCACTAGTAATTCAAGATCAAAGTCAGGATAGCTTGCAGCCTTCATCTTGGAAATCGAGAGTGCAGGACAACTTCCCTTGCTGCCATATCTTAAATACTCCAAGTCTTTATTAAAGAAGAATTCTGTTTGAATAGTGACATGACCTGGAGGACTACCGAGAGGCAGTGGTCGGTTAACATTGATTTTGACTTGATCTCCTTCCGGATTCGCCCAGTCAACCTGATCTGTGAGCATCTTATGACACTCCTCCATCTAAAACTGAAGGTGAATTACATCTGGGTAGAATGCTTAAACAACTTCATAAGCATGTCCTTCGAAATCTGCTTGCGTAAGCACAATTTTGTTCATTCTTTGGCAGTACGAGTTCAGGAAGGTTGTCATGTCTCCAATCTTTGCAAGCAGAGAGTTCTCAGCTGGGGGCTCATAGGTTATGGCCAGTACAGAGGCCTAGTTATTCTCCACATCTGACTTGTGGGAAGAAGGAATGGTCCAAGCAGGTTCAGGAGTCGCCAGTCTTTCCTCTTCAGGTAGTAGTTTCCACCAGTCTTTTCTTGAATCAGCAGCTGCTAGAGTATGATCATTCCCGGAGTCTTGATCATTAGATACCTGTACCTGTTCATTAGGAGCAGAGTCATTATGCATCAGATCATCTGAAGGAGATAGCTCTTGAGCCCTTGCGATGCCAGTTGACTCATATCTAGTATCAAAAGTGGTCCAAGCCATATATTGTTGAGCTAAGGCTGTAGTCTTGGATGAACTCAGAGCTTCACGGCCTTGTTGCAGAGTAGATCCAGATGTACCAGTAGATAGAGGAGGTGGAGGTGGTAGAAACTGAGAAGACCTTAATGCTCCTGATGTACCTGGAGCACCAGATGCGCCTTCTGGAGGAGGTGGGGGAGGTGGCTGTGATGGTGGAGACCTAGGAGGAGATCTTGGTACGTCATGTCTCTTTCGTCGCTTTTTACGAGCTTCCTCCTGATCAGCTAGACGTTGATTTGAATAATCTAACTCCAAGGACTTCTGCAGGGCTTCATACAAGTCCTTGTAAACATTATTAGCCTTGTTGGAGTCGTCTTCAAACATTTACTGTTGCAGTATTTCCTTCATATCGATAGTGGGCGGATCCCTGAAGTGAGCTCGTAGTGGAGCTTGCATTGCCAGTCTACTGCATCAGTAACTATGTCATCAACAGATTGGCTTACCTTGTGGGGAATATCAAGATTCTCCAAGTTGTATAGCTATGTTCCATGTTTGTCCAACCTTTCCCCCAGGGCTAAATTATCTTGTACCAGATCCGCCATATGTTGTTCGAGTTTACCTATGCGACGGACAAGGATCGGATCTGTAGTGCTTTGCTGTGGTTGAGGAGTTAGTAGAATTGTTGTTGTTGTTGTTGTGATTATTGAGGTTGTTGCTGTTGATGTTAGAAGTGGAGAGTTCGATTGCATCGTCGTAAGGTCAATAACTAGAGTGGTCATTGGAGGAACTGAGGAAGTGTCTTGATGAATGGGGACTGAAACCATTGACTGAACCTCTGTTTCAGCATTCGTTTTCCTTGAATTTTCTTCATGTGGCTTTTCTATGAAAAACTGATCAGTAAACCTGAGATCTTTATCAAGGTTTTGTAAAGAGGATAGGGTTCCCGTGGAGCTTGCAGGTTCTTCAAGTATCACCTAATCTTCAGTTGGCAGTTTGAGATTCTCCTGAACATTTGGGTAAACAGTTGTGGTAAACCCCTCATCCATTTGCTCAGGTTTGTGCTAAGTCAAAGCATCAGTGGTCTCTAAGTCTATGTGTTCAAGGTTTGGTTCAACATGAACCACATGACTAGGTGGAGGTTGAGATCCTGTAGTATCACCAGGGTTTGATCCAGCCTGGCCTTCATCAAGTGTACCAGGGTTTGGTCCAGCATGGCCTTCATCTTGTTCACCAGGGTTTGGTCCAGCCTGACCTTCATCTTGAGATCCAACATTGATCCTAGACACCTCCACATCAGATTCTGTTTCACTGTCAGTCAGATTTAGTTCCGCGTCCATGGAAGGCGACTCAGCATGTGTAGAGGACTTAGTGGGCATAGGAGGATGCCTCTAAAAGATGAATTGATCTGCAAGACTCTTCTTCGTTGGAGTCTGAAGGGTGAGTAGATTGTGAGCAGCTTGTTCTTCAACGACTTTCTCTTTTCCCTTTCTTTGTACCTCTAGAAGCGGTTGAATTATCCCTAAATCAGGTTCCCTTATTACCACCGGACGAGCTGGTCCCTATGTTTGTGCCCCTTGTTCCATTAGACTTAGCTCCAAAGCCCTTTCAAGGTCTGCATCTTCCTCATTGTAGACAGGTTCCTCAACCGAAACACCTTCATTACTAGGTTCATCAACCAACTTGAGTGGACTTTTAGGCTTGCGCTTTTTCGTCACTAGTCTACCCTTAGATCTCTTTGCTGGTGATGGTTCATCAGGAGTTTCCTTAACCAGTTTACGTTTCTTTTCTAAGACCGCTTTTGATGGTTGAGTAGGTGCTGGTTTAGGTATATGTGGTTGAGTAGCGGTGGGCTTTAGTGCCTTGTCACCAGCGGGTTTAGTAGCCTATGCTGCCTTGGGTTTAGTGACCTTGGTAGCTTCAGAAGACTCTGTTGCTCCTTCTTTTACAGCTTTGTCATGTTCTTCATCCAAAAATTGTTGATACTTGGCAACATGCTCTTGGTAGTCACCGTAGTAGGGTGCTCATTTAATCTCATCAGTAAGTAGAGCATCAGGTATTGGCATACCAAATATTTCTCTACCATCATTTCTAACAAATCTGAGAGTGTTCAAAATGCTTTCATCATGTGAGTGGTGAAGAGGCGAGCCAGTCCTTGGATGAATGTTATGCTTGGTTCTCAGGTGATGGATGATTAGTTTGGTGAATCTGAAATTTGGGATAAGTAGATGAACAGACTTCTTCTTACCACGTGCATCCGTAGCGAGGTTCTTCCTGTCAGTGAGGAACGTCTGTATGGATTGAACAAACTCTTCCCAAATTCATTCAGCATAGTCAATGTTGGAGCGATGAATGATACCCCAAAGGATCTGCAGTACTGGATGTCTTGGTCGGTCATATCCAATAGTTTTGCCTGTAAGACACATGTTGATCATGGACAAGACTGCTCTCCATGGTTGGTAAAGCGCATTAACAGACATTGCAGATACATTCCTGAGCGTGCTGGGGTATCCCAGAGTGTTGACATAGTCAATTACTGTATATTGTCATTAGCTGGAGTAATATTGAGAGCATCTCTGAGAATGTCTTTGTGAAGGTTGAACCATTGTTTATCCAACTGACATCTGTATAATCCAGTAGATGAGTTAAAGCACATGGTGTCCCAAAACTGCTGAATGTAGATAGTTGGAATGGTAGATGATGCCGTGAAGGCCCTGAAGAAGTTGGTGTTCTTTAGTAAGGCCACAACAATCGAGAAGATAGGATTCCTCTAAGGCTTGTGTACATCGAGTACGCTGTTGCTCTTGCCGATAGGCACCCACTTAACGGCAATATCTGATCATCTGTTCTGGTAGGTGGTGCGACAGCAGGACTATTCATGTCAGCCATAGAAACAACAGGACATACGTACAGATATATGGTGTTAGATGAGTTTGGTCAATTCTAACGTCAACAGAAATCAACCTTGGAATGTGTTGACAAAATGCACAATGATAACTCTCTGAAATAATATTTCCCACAACTCGCTACATAACTCGCTACACGACTCGCTATGAATATTATATTATAAACACTTAACTCGCTACTGAATTCAAAAATTTGAAATAGAGGGTTAATTATTATAATAAATAGAATTTTATTTAACTCGCTAATAAGTAGCGAGTTACCTGCACACCATAAAATAAGAAAGAATTCAACTCGCTGAGACTACTCGCTATGTACATTCTTATTAAAATATTTAACTCGCTATTAAATTTGGAAAATTTGAAATAGCGAGTTGAGTATTTTAATAAAATATATAAATCTTCATCAACTCGCTGCGGGTTAGCGAGTTGCCTGTTCATGGTAATACAATAACCATAACTCGCTGACTAGAACTACAACTCGCTAAATAAGCAACAACACTAACTCGCTACCAAGAAAAGTCTTAACTCGCTACTTAGCACACAGAAAACTCGCTAACACCTAAAATTACAAACCACCAAAGGATTTTCAAGAAAAACACATGAATAAACGTTTAGACCACTTTATCAAACACTTAGCCACAGTCAGAAACAACAACCAACAAAAAGCAACGATTTTTGACTAACAAAAGTCAACTATATTCACGAAAATCATCAAAACCATAGAGTGATGCAAGGGGGCAATTCAGGCACTAACGAGGCATCATATACTCATCCTAAACCTAACCCAGCAATTAACTCATCTATCCAAACACTAATAAAGATTTAGATGATGAATAAAGATGAAATCTTTGATGTAGCGCGATTTCAAGTGATTAAGGCTGCCATGTTTTAGATTAATGATGTTTATATGATATAGAACAATAAGCAGTAGATACCTTGGAAAGAAAAACCACAGAAATCACAAATCAAGGAAGGCTTCAAAGTAGCGAGTTGCGAGAGAGGGTTTTTAGAAATTAGGTTTGACTGATATTTTGAAAGTTTGACCCATTGTAACTCGCTACACCTTTAATACTTTGTTAGTTTCACCGTTTGGCAGAATTGGTCCCTAAACTTCCTAAATTTCTCCCATTCAGGTTAAGAGTATTAACAAGGTTAGAATAAGTTTCAGAGATGGCACATATGGTCCTTATAGTTATACAAGCCTAAGAAACATTTAGCAAGTATCACATAAGATCGTAAACTCACAAGTTATTGACATATTTGGCCGTTTGAGATAAAATAAATTTAACTCCGCTTCAAAATGTAACCCCGTTAGATACAAGAACCTTTTAACAATTAATTATTCGATGAATTAAAATGCCCGTTAGATGTCGTAAATTTGAAAAACACTCCCCCCCTAAATCAATGACCCGTTTTCTATTTAAAGAGCTGTAGTCGTTGATTGAGTGTCAAATTTTGAAAAGTTCAAGTCTGATTGATTTTCAAACAACACATTTCCACCGTTGGTAACACAAATAATTTTCAGAAGAATCATAGACGAAAACTTATTTTGTTAAAAAAAGAAGACTTCTCTTCTATATCAAGAAATAATGCACTGAAACATACATTAGATTGAGGGTGCACGAATATGAAGTAATCCATGCCCGGGAGAACTTAATCACCTGTTGTCAGGAACAACCGTCTTTTTGGCGACATGCTTTCCTCAATTTGAAAAACGGGTTACAGTCTGAAATAACTGCAAGCCATTTAGAATTGTTTTGAAAAATTTGAACTTCCGTTCGAGCTTCATTTAAAGACCCGTGTCATTGTTGAATGACATTTCCAGGTTCATAAATGTTATCGATATCCGAAAGACATGTCTTGAAAAACTATTTTTGGTATTTTCTATTTTTTGATTTTTATTGTTTTTGTAGGTTTTATATTTTTGTATTTTCTTCTTAGATTTTAGCTATATACATATTTACATAGGATATAGGAGGACCATCCTTTACTCCCCTTCTCCTTCCTGAAGACGTTTAAGAGTTTCCGGAGACATACTCTTCATACCAAGACGTGGGAGGAGAAATTCGAACCGCTCTCTTGGTAATGCTTTGGTGAATATATATGCGAGCTGATAATCCGTCGTCACGAAGTACAATTCAACCACGCCTTTCTCAACTTGATCTCTTATAAAATGGTGTCGTATGTCAATGTGCTTGGACCGAGAGTGTTGGATATTATTGCAGCAGAGAGCAATGGCACTATGATTGTCACAATACAAGGGAATCTTATTGAATACAAAGCCGTAGTCTGTAAGCTGTGATCTCATCCAAAGTATCTGAGCACACATCCAGACATGGCAATCTATTTAGGCCTTGTTGTAGAGATCGCATTGCTCTTCTATTTCTTTGATGACAGTGACTAATTTATCTCAAGGAACTGTTGCACGTCCTGACGTTACTTCTTCGTGCGTCTTTGACAACCTGCATGGTCCGCATCTGCATAGGCCGTTAGTGCCATAGCGGTGTCTTTCGGATACCAAAGACCCCAATTAATGGTTCCTCTGAGATACCGAAAGACCCGTTTAAGTGCTTCAAGGTGCTTTTTGGTAGGCGAAGCCTGATACCTAGCACACATGCATACAGCGAATACAAGGTCGGGTCTGCTGGCAGTGAGATACATTAGGGAGCCGACCATACTACGAAATCGAGTCTGGTCAACTGGAATCCCTAAGGGGTCCTCATCCAGTTTGAGTCGATCCACCATGGGTGTATCAACAGGGTCACACGAATCCATCCCAAATTTCTTTAATATTTCAAGAGCAAATTTTGATTGATTAATGAAAATGCCTCCGGGATTTTGAGAAACTTGTAAGCCTAAGAAAAAAGACATTTGCCCCATCATTGACATTTGAAATTTAGAACTCATCTCATAGGAAAATATTTCACATGCTTTAGGGTCGGTCGAGGCAAAAATGATATCATCTACATATATTTGAACAAGAAGAATATGTTTGCCTGTTTTCTGAGTGAATAGTGTCGGATCAACTGCACCCTTGGAAAATTTGTTGTCTAGAAGAAATCGTAACAAGGTATCATACCATGCCCGAGGGGATTGCTTTAAACTGTACAAAGCTTTCTTTAGACGATAAACATGTATCGGATGGTCAGGATCAATGAAACCCTCTAGTTGACTAACATAGACTTCTTCCTTTAATTCGCCATTCAGAAAAGCTGTCTTTACATCCATTTGATAGACGGTCATGTTTTTACTGGCGGCATTGGCGATGAAGATACGAATAGCCTTGATACGTGCAACCGGTGCAAATGATTCCTCGAAATTAATGCCCTCCTCTTGTCGATATCCCTTGGCTACTAACCTAGCCTTGTTCTTCAGAACATCACCGTATTCATCAAGTTTAACTTTGTAAATCTACTTGAGAGCAATAATCATGACACAGTCTGGTTGAGGTACTAATTCCCATACTTGAAGTTGATCAAATTCGTAAATCTCATCTTTCATAGCTTGAAACCAGCAATCTTTAGTAATTGCAGATTTGAAGTTCTTTGGTTTGACTTTTGATAGTACAGAGTTATACAAGCACCATAAGGCATCGGTTGCCAGTTGTTTTCTGGTGGATACCTGCCGAGAGGGATTGCCAATAAGATTATCCAGCGGGTGATCCTTGCTTCATTTCTCGAGATGATAGAGTGTTTGAGAGACATAAGGAGATTCTGCTGAACTAAGATCCCCAGATGATGATGCTTCAGAACTAGGTTCTAGAGCAAATACGTTTATGAAGGGATGATTGTCAACAGGAGCAAAAGGATTGTCTTCCATGAGAGTAGAATCAGTTGCAACGACTTGATGTAAACTTAGAGATTGTAATTTTGAATATGACGGTGAATGACTTAGAGAAGGTGCATCTTGATCAATGGTAGTAGATGAAGGTGTAATGGCTGAATTGACTAGTACTGAAACTGTTGGAGCAGGAGAGACCGGTCTTTCAACACGAGGAGGTTCCAAGTATTCATCGAACATTTGTTGGAATAAGATCTCTAGGTCTTTATTTGTGAGGGGTACATAAGGAGATGCAGGAACCGAATTTGGTACGAGCCCTGAACTTATTTGTCTAGGCGTCAGAAAAGTAGGATCGGGTCTTGTACTGAGTTGCAAAGGAGCCATATGCTCAGTCAGCTCATCGAATTAAACATGAATAACTTCCATAATTTACCGGGTTCTCTTGTTGTAGATTCGATAACCTTTCTTGCTTGGTGTATAGCTCACAAAAATTCTAATATCAGTCGTTGGTTGTAATTTTCCAATATCTTCGCTGTCATTTGTAGGGTAACAAAGAGCACCAAAGACACGAAAAAAGGTAAGATCAGGCTTTTTATCATGCACCAGTTCATATGGGGTTTTGTCGTGATAGGTGTGAATGAGGGATCAGTTTTGGGTGTAACAAGCAGTCGCCACAACTTCTGCCCATAAAAATATCGGGGCCTTGGAAAATATCAGCATTGTTCTAGCGGCCTCTACAAGGGTACGGTTTCATCTTTAGACAACGCTATTCTACTGTGGTGTCCTCGGAATTGTCTTTTGGTGAAAAACTCCGACACGTTCATAATAATCAGTCAAATCTTTATTGACAAATTATGTGCCATTATCGGTATGGACGTATCTGACAGTTTTGTTGAGACCGACTTGTATTTGCTTTAGAAATTTGATGACGACCGATGAGGTTTCATCTTTCGATCTCAAAACTTGACCGAAGTAAACCGAGAATAATCATCAACGATGACTAAGATGTATTTCTTCCCATTAATTGTTTGCACTCGCATCGGGCCACATAAATCCATATGAAGGGTATTAAGAACTTCCAAGTTGGTGTTTTCAGGTTTGGGTTTGTGGGTATGCTTTTTGCTCTTTCCTAATTGACATGCAGAGCAGAGATGATCTTTCTCAAACTTCAATCTAGGTAAGCCTCTTACGAGATCCTTTCTTACAAGGTCATTGATGGTGCCAAAGTTCAAGTGATTTAAATGTCGATGCCTTAACCATGATTTGTTCTTGGAGGCTTTGGACATCAAACAGATTGGGGAGGACTTCATCATGTCTTCGACCGAGATAGTGTATAAATTTGAACCACGAGAACCTTTAATTAATTCAACACCATCCGTGTCTCGAACATAACAAGAATGTTTCTTGAATGCAACTTCTAGGTCAGAATCATAAAATTGTCTGACTAAAAATAGATTGTGTCCTAGTCCTTCCACATAGTATACCCTGGAGATCACATTGTTACCAATCACGTAATCTTCATAACCCATGATAGCACCAAAGTGGTCATTCCCAAATCTAACTGTCCCGATGAACTTTTTCACGAAATTCCTGAGCCGTGAGCGATCTCCAGTCATATGTTTTGAACAGCCTGAGTCTAAATACCAAAGGACAATTTGTACGATCTGGATTTGAAAATACACAAAGATGGAGAGTTTGGAAAGTTGGATCCCCAATTTTGGTTGGGTTCCTGTTTGTTAGCACAAGTAATGGCATGATACTCGTTTTGGTTAGCATATACTACTTTGGGTGCAGTGACCATAGTTAAAGGGCACTATTCTCCTAAGGTGAATATTCTGCCCATGGGTCTCCATTGATGACCAACAATGGTAAGCACTTTGCCTATGGGTTTTTATACTTGCCTAACTTGCTTAGGTTTCCAAACTTACTTAACTTTGCGCACAACATTATGACTATTATGAATAGAGGGGGGGTGCCTTAACCGATTTCAAATAATCAACCACACATATTACATGTTTGGCAAACAGAATCAGAATTGGAATTAATTACAGTATGCTTAGAGCTACTACTAGAATCAACACGATTCGCGGTTCTTAAGTTAGACTTATTTGTCCTAGGGTGTTCTTTTACTTTCTTCTTATTGACACCTTTAGCTGGCGAGATCTTATTTTTCTTAGTATTGCTCCTAGGCTGTGATCCGCTAGCATTGGTGCAACAGTTTACTCCTGTAAAAGGAGGCACATGGACATTAGTCTGCTGAGTGTTCAGTTGCCCTACATGTATGTATGTGTTACTATTTAACGTGTCACATTGTTCTTCAAAAGTAACTTGCTTTTTTAATTAAAGGGGTAGGAGCATGCTTTTTATCTCGTTTGTTAAAGTCTTTCGGACAAGTGCCAATCGCATATTTTAAGAGTTCCTGAGAGTGTTTAGTGTAACTGCAAGCAAAGACTATTGACCTATCTAGGGGTCGTTCAACCTTAGCTTCCTCCACTATTTCGTGAAGGGTTTCTACACTTTCCTTAAGATGCTTGAGATAATCTAGATGAACTTCCCGATTGTTCCTATTGCCAGGGGTAATCGGTTGAACATCTATAGCATGCTTACCTAGTGAAAGAATGTTGGTTTTACATGATCCTTAGTTACACTTTTCATTTTAGTCTGCATTTGGGCTTTCAGATTCTCATTTTCAGTTGTCAAGGCAGTTGTCTATTCTATATGTTTAGCACGAGTGATCTTAATAGAATCATACAATTCTTTGTAATGCTGCTTAATTTTTGCATTTTCTGCCCTAAAAAGCTCATTTTTTTCTTGAAGAACAATGAATTTTTTAGTTAACTGAGTGATCTAAAAATCTAAGGCCCTGAAGTCAAGTGTACGGCCAGCTTCACTACGGGTTTCTTGAAAGTTAGAGATTTACGTTTTCAATTTATTAATGACGTTGTCCTTTCCTTGAAGAGAAGCTTTCATTTTTCCGATTACAAAGGATGAGTCAAAATCAGGAGTATCTCTAACGGGTGTTGATGGATTATTTCCAAAACTTTCTTTAAGGTTTTGATACTTTAACTGCACGTTTAAGTGATTTACCTCAAGATTGTAAAACCGTTTAACTAACTCATTATGATTAGCATTTTGAATCTTATCACGTAAATTAGAAAGCTCAGCTTCAAGTTCCAGACAACGTGCCTCAATAATAGAGTGAGCATCATGCATTTCAGTAAATCTAGAAACATTAAGTTCAGAATTCGTTGCAACATAAAACACTTCTTTGGACAAGAAATCGGCAATTAAATTATCATGTGCAATAAGAAGGTTTTTCCGTTCAATCTCATCATGTTTCCTATCAACAACATTTTGGTCA
>BQNB010042715.1:18697-45948 GCA_026074375.1 Tanacetum coccineum
AAAGTTATATAACCACAAGGACGAAATGTGCAATAACACATATAACCATTAGGGACCAACTTTGCCATTTCTTAAAACTTTGCCCTGTTACAACTCAAACCAACTTTCCCGCTTTCTTTTTCCCCCCAAACACACTCACGGGTTCGCCACCCTCTTTTTACCCTGCAAACCCAATTCCCCCATGGATATTCATCTCCCCCCTCCTCCACCACCTTTCCCAGCTACAAATGTGCCAAGTTGGCAATCCTACACCTCCCAAGGTTCATTTCGATGGCCAAGATTGATTTTTGAAGATTGAAGGGCCAAGATTAGAGGCTTGGAACCACTCACAAAACAAACACACCCCCTTTTATGTGTGTTGAAAGAAGCACAGCAGAAGAGAAGAAAAAGAAGACCTAGTAATTTTCATTTTTGCTATAAAAGCCTTGTAAGCCATTGTGGCAAAGGAGTTAGTTTTTATGTCGTTTTAGTGTAGTTTTAAAAGTATTTTAAAGTGTTTTTAAGTTAATGTCTCTTATGCATTTGTAATTCTCTGTTTTAATGAAAAATTAAGCTATTTTCACTCAATAAGCTCTTAATAAGCTCATTTGAGCTTATTCCTTTTCATAAGCTCAAATTTAGTTTAAATTCTATTTTTAGTCATTAATCTACTCATTCTTATCATTTTACATCAATCATGACAACTTGTTAAGGAGATTTGAGTTTCATTTTGGAAGTACAAGGCAAAAAATCTAAAAATCTAGCTTATTGAGGTTAGGGCTAGGGGAGCCCATAGGGACATGCCATCTCTAAGCCACTCACTCTACAAAAGTGGTTTTTGTGCCTGAGACGACTTAAACTCAGAGTATTCTCTTCCTACATTTCAATTTATCATTTGAAATGCTTAATACATAGTACATTTTCTTGAAACTTATGATAATAACTGTTTTACTTTCTCAATTAGCTTATATCTGTGATAGTTTTTAAGTTTTCTAAGTGAAAATTCATTCTAGGTTTGTAATTTTACAAAACGTGTCATTTTAGAAAATAATCAGTAGAGAAACTAGTCCATTTCTACTAATAAGCTGTTACTTTTAGTGATTAAAAAGCTTACAGTAGGTCCCATTTAAAATAGAAGTAAATAAAAAGTTTAAAGCTGTTTTAGCCTTTAGATAGATTTAAGCTCAATCTAGCTTTGACAGTTTTACATAATGGGGTTGTTTGGGATAACCATGCAAAACGGTCAAAAAGGTTTTTTCCATGGGGTTGAGGTTATGTAGGTAACTTAGGCTTATAATTTTTAATCATTTTCAGCTGTTTTTAAAAGTTTTTAGTTTTAAATGTTTTCCAAAGTTTTTTTAACACAAATCTCATAACTGTGAGATTTTTAGAAAATCCACAAGTGCATAATTATTTAAGCACTTATAGATTTTTTGTTTAAGTGTCAAAAAGAAGTTGTTTTGATGTGTTAAGAGCTGTCAAACTTTCTTTGTCTTTTTACTTGGTGAATCAAAACCACCAAGTCTTTGTTGGTCAACAGTTTTAAAAAAACCCAAAGACCATAATCACCTACAAAATTCAGCAGGTTTATAATGAGTTTTAAAAGCTATAAAAATAAGGTGCACAGGAACATTTGCTCGAATACTTAATCAGTTTGATGCTAATTTTCCTATTTATGAGCTATCGACACTTTTGAAACCACAAATAAGCGCCCTTGATTTTAAGGACTAAAGCTCCCTGTGGAAAGGGGAGATTTAAGCTTCTTATTCTTGGCTTTTAAGTGACCTAAAACCTAATTTCTTGGCTATAGTTTAAGGAGTCGACAAACTCGTGTAAAAAAGTTCTCAAATGTTTCAGCTTTTGAGAAGCTATTTGGTGGCTTATTTTTAAGCCCAAACATGCCCTTTGACTGTTTTTGCATGATTTAGGTGTAGGGATTGCTTAATTTCTATTTGTGCTTATTTAGCTTATGTAATAAGCTACTTTGTGTTCTAACAGCTTATTTAGATTAGATAGTTAGTTGTCAAGCTTATTTTGCCTTTTTCTAGCTTATGTGTCCAAAACTTAAGCCATTTTAGCCTTTTAAGCTTGTTTTAAGCTTTCTGCCATTAAGCTCTTTGTCCCAGCTTATTTCAACCTTAAGCTTAGCTTTTTTAGAGCTTATTTAGAGTAGTTAGATCACCCTTAGCTTATTTTGTCTTTGTCCTAGCTTAAAACGACCCTAAGTCTAAAAAGACTTAGCCTTTTTTTTGCTTTTAAGCCATTTAAGCTAAACAGCCAACTTTGAGCTTATTTTTAAGCTTATTTATTGGTTTTCAGCAAAAGTTGTAGAAGACAAAGTTGTTAAGCCCCACGAGCTTAACAACTTTGCTTCTTTGAGTTTTCAAAAAAAAAAAAAGGGGAAGACACTTGGCCCGGGTGAGCAAGACTCGAACCCGGGACCAAGCGATACATCCCCTCTTTACTCACCACACTTACCACTGCGCCCTTGGGTCTTTTTCGTTAAAGACTCAAGGGCACTTGGTATTTATGTGTGTTTTGGGTTTTAAGCTTATATAAGCTGTGTAGCTTATTTACGGGCTTATTGCATAAGTTGTTTGGTGTTTCTTATTTTGAAACGTAGTATTTTATAGCGAAAGTATTTTTTTGTAAACTTTGTTCAGAATTGTTTAGTAATCGTTTTAACATATTTTTTATAATTTAATTTAGATAAAAGTTTATTTAATTCATAAAAAATACAAAAATTATCAAAAAAATATTTTGCTTTTTTAGAAAATTTTCTTTTGTCATCTAGTTTGTAGGAAAAATATAAAATTTTTCGTAGGGTCATTTTTACAACTTTTTATCTTTTAAAGAACGGGTCCGGGTACGGGATTTTGTTTTGACTCGTTTTTGGGTCAAACGAACTCCGTTTTCGGTCTAGTCTTTTTCATTCTTCGTTATTTGTCCCGTAGAGTAGTTTAGAAGTGAAAAATTCTCCGTAGGGTTATTTTTAAAGATTTTAGGTTTTTCCCCCTTTGTTCGGGATTCGTGCTTTCGTTTTTTTAGCTTAAATTCGTAATTTTTAGAGATCTCTCTTTTTCTTAAAACGTTTTTATTCGTTTATGTTTAATCTTGGATTAAATTCATTCTCCCAAATCAATTCCTTCATCCAAACTCAAATTCTTTCGATCGTATCGGATTTTCCAGTCCAGCCTCGTGGATCAACACTCCCCCGGGAACATTCTATAAACGTCACTTTTTTCTTGATTGTTGATTTTTACACTTATTTATACTATTTTATATATTTATTATATTATATATCATATTTTACGGTTTGAATCTCACAAATCTCATACACCCTTTATGGATTTGTCGAGATATGGTTTTGATGAGTCCTCCTAGATGTTTAAGCGTCTAGGGAGTTCTAGACTATGACATTACGGATACATGGGATAATCTAGGACTTAGTAGCCAATCGAAAGAGATTGCACCGACCACTGTAGAGGGGGTAAATCAGAGTGGTTTTACCGATCTTGCTATTCTGCTAACCCAGTGTGTTGAGGATGGCGAGACTACAGCATGTATGGTATTATGGAGGATGTCGATGACCGGTCCTCTACTAAAAGCCCGACTCAACTTGCGTCTAGTACTATTCTATTATTTGGATAGGCCTGTTCATCGTCGTTTAGCAGTAATGATAGAGAGAGAGGCTAAGATGGCTCGTAAGGCTTGGGGACTATCATGATTCTAGCGCGACTAATGCAACGTCATAAGTTACTGTCATTACTACTACGTGTAGAGGAACAGAGTGCATTGATTTCAGAGTTACAGTCAGCAGATCACAGGAGACAGAGGGTGATTTCAGAGTTATTGGCATCAGACCACAAGAGACAGGTTCAGTTGACTAAGACATTGAGGTTGCTGAAAGGACTACAGACACAGATGGTCGAGTTTTAGAGGCAGCATGGACCCGCAGAAGGTCCGTCACAGCCTGATGCACCAGGAGAGGCTGGTAGCAGTTCCTAGATTTGGTTATGTTGTAGCTATGCTATGCAGCCTGTTAAGTATTATGGGTTATTCCCAGCTAGCAGACTGTATAGATCTTTTGTTTTGTTTAGCTACCCAGTATAGGTCTTTTGTTCAGGTATTATCTACCTTGTACAACATACTAAGTGTTACGGGTATATCCCGGCTAGTATGGCTTTAGGTTGTTTCTTTTGTCTTGTAACCTAAGTGTAGTAATCATCTTGTATCTGAACCGAACATGTATGTTTTTCCAAGTTATATATGAAATGGACGGATTATGTTATCTATGAAATCGAATTTATATTAAATGAATGTCGATTTGGTTATACTATGGTTAATTTCAATAACAGTTGTACATTTCACTGTGTGATGTGATCTCGTTTTTATTTAATGTGTATATGTTATGTCATAGTTATGATTTTATGAAATCTAACGGGTATTATGTTTTCTTGTGATTTAAAGAAAATGGCACCAAAGAGAAAGACCACGAGGTTAAACCCAGATGCAACACCAACACCAGTCACAGACACTCATACCACTACATTTGTCACCAACGCCCAATTCATGCAATGATAAACGCATGGCGTTACTGCGCATGGGCAGCTTCAGGAGTAGTGGTCTTAACATGGGAGTTCCACCATGTAAGAGCATTTCCTTGCAGGGTACATGTAGCAAACTTGACCTGGCATGCTACTGTGCAGTTGCTTATGCTGTAAACAGACTCCATCTTTTCGAACCACTGAGTGAGTCCGACAACTCCCTCAGTGCCCTTGAAGTTCAAGGGTTGGCATTTTAGGAAGTCCGGGTAGGTGCATTCACGAGCAACCTGCATAGGCCTTCTGGCACCCGTTCCTGAAGTATGGCTATCATCGCCATTTCTGGTTGCATCACGTGCTGCCAGTGCAGCAGTAACGCCTTCGTTAATCATTGCCTGAATTTGGGCGTTGGTGACAGATGTAGTGGTATGAGTGTCTGTGACTGGTGTTGGTGTTGCATCTGGGTTTAACCTCGTGGTCTTTCTCTTTGGTGCCATTTTCTTTAAATCACAAGAAAACATAATACCCGTTAGATTTCATAAAATCATAACTATGACATAACATATACACATTAAATAAAACGAGATCACATCACACAGTGAAATGTACAACTGTTATTGAAATTAATCGTGGTATAACCAAATCGACATTCATTTATAATAAATTTGATTTCATAGATAACGTAATCCATCCATTTCATATATAACTTGGAAAAACATACATGTTCGGTTCAGATACAAGATGATTACTACACTTAGGTTACAAGACAAAAGAAACAACCTAAAGCCATACTAGCCGGGATATACCCGTAACACTTAGTATGCTGTACAAGGTAGATAATACCTGAACAAAAGACCTATACTGGGTAGCTAAACAAAACAAAAGATCTATACAGTCTGCTAGCTGGGAATAACCCATAATACTTAACAGGCTGCATAGCATAGCTACAACATAACCAAATCTAGGAACTGCTACCAGCCTCTCCTGGTGCATCAGGCTGTGCCGGACCTTTTGCGGGTCCATGCTGCCTCTGAAACTCGACCATCTGAGTCTGTAGTCCTTTCAACAACTTTAATGCCTCAACCAACTGGACCTACCTCTGGTAGTCTGCCTGTAGCATCTCTAAAGTCACAACCTGACTCTTACGGTCAGCTGCCTATAACTATGAAATCACTGCCTGCTGACCCATCACTACAAAACGTAATGCCAAAATCTCTAAACGTGTCATATAGCTAACCTCTATGGAGCGTCCCCATGCCTCTCGGGAAACCAGAGCCTCCTGATCTAGTAGTCGTGCAGTCTCATAGTGGTACTGACTATCATCAAACAATGTCTCAACACTCTGATATATCTGGGTCTGCTTGTCCTAAGTATCCTCTATCACAACATAGATATCCTGTGTGTCCTGCTCCTGGACTGCAATAAGCTCAGTCACCCTAGCATTGACCCCTTCAGGGGTCATCGATGCTACCTCCTCAACAGCCTCTCTCGGGTCTACCCAAACATCTCTAATCCCATAGCCGACCTCCTCGGCTCTTTGTCGTCTGATCTCGGTATCCATAGTACCAACAAACCCATAGTCTGCCCTACGACCTCCAACTGGTCTAGTGGCAGCTGCAGCTGAACTCTCTCCAATCTCATACCTAGGACCAAGGTCAATACCCAACCTCTTCCGGGGTGTAACACCCCCAAAAATCAGGACAACGCAGCGGAATGGTAACATTGTTGGGGTGCTACTTCAGGGCACAAAACACAAGTCACGGAAAACGACCTCAAAAGAGACGTTTTAAGATAAATTTCACATTTGATATATTAAAATCAGAGTTTACAAAGGATCCCATTTATAATGCAATAGAAACATTTTGTTTAAAAACGTTATCGAATGGTACTCAAGTTATTAAGCCTTCAAAAATATATCTCCGCGCGACTCGAATGCTCCCAATGCTCCACTAGCAAAATAGTAACCTGAAAATACATGCTAAAACGTCAACAATAATGTTGGTGAATTCATAGGTTTAAGTAAAAAGCAGTATTGAAATAATTTAAGAAGTATTTCAGAAGAAAAGTAGCGTTACAACATTTAAAAGTGTTATTTCCGAAATCCAAGTAGAGATTTAATAAATCTAGTAATGTTCAGTAGTGGACCACAAGATCGAAGTAAATGGTGGACTAAGTACGTATTCCGAAGTCCAAAACAAGTAATAGCAGACTATGTACGTATTCCATAGTCCAAAATAGGTAAGGTAGACAAGAGAAACACATTCATCATGTCCAACACTTTGTATTATTGCACTAAGCTCATGACCCCGAAGCCTTAACTAGTTTGTGCCCCAAATGTATAGGATGCTTGCCAACAACCTAAAAGTATTCTCAATGTTAAATGCACCATGGTCAACTTGTGACCAGAAATTCCAGGTGGGGATTGTCAGTCCCGATAGATCTATCCACAACACTCGCGCTCACTACAATAGCAATTGACGGTTCATGATATAGTAGGGACTTAATTGGCAATAGTGGTAACTTAGGCAATAATATTCAGGCAGTAATCTGGATAGCATACAGTTTAAAACACTTTGAAAACACTTAGAAAAACACTTGTGTCCAATAGTAAAATAAGCAATGTAATTCACCCCTTAGAGTTTGTAAAACAATTAAGTAGTAAAAAGGGGGCTATGAACTCACAAAGTATTGAAAGGTAATTGTACTGTAGTAAAATATATGAGTTTGTAAAAGAGCATGTATTCCCCTCGCGGGTTTATAAAACATTGAAAAGATTGAAATGCGAGACTATGAACTCACAAAGTATTGAAAAGTAATCACATTGTTATAAGATAAACGAGTATGTAAAAGAGTTTGTAACAAGCATGTATCCCCCTCGCGGGTTTATAAAGCATGTAAATAAGTAAAAGCGAGGCTATGAATCTCACCTTAGAAGTGAAGTGATGAAATAATCAGGTAAATGGCAGAAAATGTATCACGGAAATATCCGAAAGCAACCTAAGTAAATATGGGTCGTATAAGTACCAAGTACTTTAATTAATAACATTGAATATAATCTTATAGTTGTTATATCGCACTATCGTTCGGGCTATCATAATTAAAGAGGTCATGACATGACGTACGAGGAGCTAGGATACTTTAAATCGTAAATCCAACAACTCGTCAATACGCCATCCGAAGAGGCCTCATTATGAAACTCCCTAGTATTATAGCACTTTGATAACCACGTAATATTCTATATAGCATAATCACCGACTAGTCATTTAGTAGCTAGTCCCCGAACCCCACCGGGGAGATCAATCCCAACTATGATCTATCATAATCATTCGGCTCACCTTACAGTAATTCAACAGTCATGATTCATGGGCATAGTGGGTTATCGCTACTTAGGAAAAACGTAATCATGATAAAATGTACACTTGCGTCCAATTTGTAAAACATGCATATGTTTCTCACCCCAAAAACTTGTAATTTAATAATTGTAAAACATGGGGCTATGAACTCACCTCGAGTGAGTAAATTGGATAACAAAATATTCCAAGTAAAAACCGCGTTACGCTACCGCTCGAAAGCAACCTAGTTAATTATAGGTTCGAATCAGTAAGCATTAATGTTGCCTAACAAACAACTGTTATATAATACCTATATAGTTTTCATCGTACATCGTTCGGGCTATCATAATTGAAGAGGTAATGAATGACGATACGAGGAGTTAACGACACTTTAACATCGTAAAATCCACAACTCGTCAATACGCCATCCGAAGAAGCCTCATTATGGAAAATTCCTAGTAATATGCACTTGATAAACTAATAGCCGATATATAATATTATATATATATCTATATAGCATATTTCACCATCTATCGTTATTAAAAGATGTATTATATTTTATAAAGTTGGGTCCGCTGATGAATAGTACTTTTACTGTTCATAGTTTATAAAATTACTTTTATAAACTTTAATTATCGAAAATGTCGTAGTTTATTCGTTATAGTTCCGTTTTTAGCGATTCTTTCGAGTACGATCTCGTAATTAAAAGTTATATCATATATTAGATGTTTTAAAAATGAAAGTTCCTGTAATGAATAGTAACTTTTATAAAAATAGTTTTATAAAAGTATTTATAGTCGTAAACTTGTAATTAACGTATCTTTTTCGTTATAAACCGGTTTTTCGAGTTTCTTATCATTCTGGAATCGGCCTGAGGCATATTATTTTTATATAAGGTCAAGACCTACTGTCTAAGTGTCGAAATTTTACACCCCTTTATTATCCAAGTGTATACTTTTTATAAAAAGCTTATTTTATGTATTTTTCAACTAGTAGTTTATTATAGAAACCCTAATAACTATATGTAACATATGTGATACTTATATTAATGTCCATTAGTCCATATATTTTTCATTTGTCCATGATTAACAAGTTTAACAATTTACTTTCCATTATTTTCACATGTGAAGATTAAGAAACCTTATAAAACCCTAATTTAACCTAAACATGTTTATACTTAAACCATATGTTAACATACTTTTACATTCACTTTTCCATGATATATATGACCATATGACATAAGAATAAGTGCATAAAATCATAAACATAAGTAATAACTCATTTTACATATTAAAAAGTCCTTAGTGGTGATTATAGCCATATTTAACATATAACACATAAAATCATAAGAAATAAAAGTATGAAGGAATTAGGAAGACCTTAGTGATAATGTATGAGATGAGAAATAAGTTCTAAACCCGTGATTAGACTCAAAACCCAAGCTTGCAAGATTATAAACCCTAGATTAGGTTTGAAACCCTAATCTTTCAATATCTTCTTAAAACCCTTTCAAAGCTTAACCAACCCTTCAAACCTTCTTAGAATACCTTAAGTATGATGTGTATACACTAATATGGTGAAAGAAAATCAAAGTGTGGATTTGTTTGTGTGGCCTTAATGAGCCGTGAGCTATAAGGAGACAAGAGAAAAAGTTTTGGTGATTTTTGTTAAGTGTTTAAGAAAGGAAGAGTGCATGCATGCTATATATAGTGAAAATATCTTATTAACCTAACCATGGTTACTTTCTAACCCTTGCACAAGGTTAAGTAGCCAAGTGGTTCATGGTGTAAGAGTTGGTTCCCTAGATCTTTCTTAATATCTAGATATTAAATTCTTGGTCCTATCATCAAAAATTCTGCCTCAACTCAATTAATGTTGTTATATTTATTAATATAATGTATTTGGTATAATCCGTAGGGTATATGTTTAGCGTATTTAGTTTTTGGAACTTCCGGGAAAGCCTAAACGCATTTTCTCGTGAAACCGTACCGCATTTAACGAACCAATAAAAGTAATTGAAGAACAAAGTTATTAATTACCACAAATAAACATATAATCACTTGCTTGATGTAAACATTTAATTGTGTTAATGCCGTTTACATGATGATCATTTTTCAGTCTATACGCGATTTTAGCTTAACGATTAAAATTAAAAGAGCGAACGCGTACGAGAAAAAATAAATATTGAAATTAAATAGTATTGTATAAAGACCTGAAAATACGGAAATGTTTACGTCCTATCCCCGATGAAATAGCTTGTCCTCAAGGCCTCAAGTTGCTACATTTGACGCAGGACGGGTTCGGAAGAAAGCAGCGTATATTTCATCCGAAATATAGTTTATGGAAGAGGTGTAGAGTTTTAAAGGTGAATACTCTCAGCATACATGGTCTTTCCCTGAATGCAAAAAGGTAATCAGTTCCTAAACACCAAAAAAACAAGGTGATTAGGCTATTTATATAGAGGGCCCAACGAACAATGCACCATTTACGTCAAAATAAGTGTGATGTAGGAAAAGTATCAAATATTTTTATAATGAATGAAAATAGGCAATGAAAGTAAACTGTGAAGTGCAGATAGGGTGACAACATAATTGTCTATAAGGTTGACATGAGATAGATTGTAAAGCAGATAGGTCCATAGACACGTTAATCAAGAATATCCGAACAAATGCAGAAGAATCAACCAAAAATGAACGATAAAGATTTATTCAATCAATAAAAAATGACGTAAAAAGTCGTGTTCTAAAGTAGGTGTTTCCGAAGGTGACACGTATGAGTGACAGTTAATTTGTCGTACACCAACAACTGAAGACTTCAAAATGAAGGATTACGAAACAACAAATGCGCTTCAAAAGCAAAAAGAAAGAGTGATCCAAAACAGAGTCGATGGTAAAGTAACTATTAGAATTTACAAATACTCTGAATTTTTCGATATCATCAAAATGGGAATAAAGTAAAGTCGCGTAAATGATCGAAGTAAATCATCAAAGATATCAGAAAAATTTGTCCCAAAAGTATAGGTATCCATATATAAAACCAGAATTGATGCACAAGGAGTAAAAATAGAAATCAGGAAAGTACACAAAAATCAGCAATGTTTAATATATATAATAACATGACCGATATAAGGTGTAAATAGTAAGACTCATATGAACGACGTAAGATAACGAAAATCAAGTCTTAGTATTAAATACCTCAAAAACCATGTAATAGTAGTATGGTTGCAAAAGAGAGCATATAAGTTACTTGGTAGCAAGCGCGTGCATATCGGAAGAAACAAGGAAATACTCAATATTTATTGAAAAAACATGGTCATAGACTAGTACTTGAAACAACGACCCTAGTTTCTCTATGACTTAGCTCTGAGTACCAATCTGTAACACCCCAAAAAAACAACATGACAACGCAGCGTAATGGTTGCAATGTTGGGAGCTACATTCAGGCACCAAAAACACAATCACGAAAACGACCTCAAAAAGTCGTTTTTAAGAGAAATTTCACATTTGTTATAATAAAAATCAGAGATAACAAAGATTTAATGGTACCCCCTTCAAATTATTAAGCTTGCAAAAAATATATATATCCGCGCTACTCGAATTGCCTCCCAATGCACACTAGCAAAATAGTAACCAGAAAATACATGCTAAAAACGGCAACATAAAGTTGGTGAATTCATAGGTTAAGTAAAAGCACGAGTGTTGACATAATTTAAAGAAATGTCTTTATAAGAAAAGAAGCATTACAGTATTCAAAAGTGTTAAAATCCGAAATCCAAGTAGATTACAGTAAATCAAGTAATGTTTAGTATTGGACTCACAAATCAGAAGTACTTGTGGACAAGAACATTAATCCCCCGAAGTCCAAAACAAGTAATGTAAGACAAGAGAAAACACATTCATCAAGACCTAAGGTATATAATTATATTGCACTATAAAAAGCTCATGACCCCAAGCCTTAAATATTTGTGTGCCCCAAATGTACAGGAAGCTTGCCACAACCTAAAATATTCTCAATGTTTAAATGCACCATTGTCAACTTGTACCAGAAATTCCAGGTTGGGGATTATCAGTCCCGATAGATCTATCCACAACACTCTCGCTCGACTACACTAGCAATTGACGTTTCATGATATATAGGGAACTTAATTGGCAATAGTGGTAACTTATACAATAATATTCAGGCAGTAATCTGGATACATACAGTTTAAAACACTATTGAAAACACTTAGAAAAACCCTTGTGTCCATTAGTAAAATAAGCAATGTAATACACCCCCTTAGAGTTAGTAAAAACAATTAATATGTAAAAAAGGGCAATTAACTCACTAAATAAAAGAAAAGGTAATTGTACTGTAGTAAAATATACAAGATTGTAAACGAGCATATATTCCCCTGCCGCGGGTGTAATAAATACAATAAAAAAGAAGTGGAAATGCATACTAGAACGCACTAAGTATTTGAAAGGTAATTGAACTGTTTAAAATCATGACAAGTTTGTAAACGAGCCTGTATCCCCCTCGCAGGGTTTAAAAAACAGAAAATATTGAAATGCGCGACTAAGTGAACTCACAAAAGTATTGAAAGAAATCACATAGTTAAAAAATATAAACATTATGTAAATATGAGTATTCTGTAACAAGCAAAAGTATCCCCCCTCGCGGTTTAAAAAGCATGCAAATAAGTAAAAGCGAGCTATGAAATCTCAACCTTTAGGATGAAGTGGACGAAAAATCAGGTTAAATGGCAGAAAATGTATCAATCACGAAAATATCCAAAACCTAAGTAAATATGGTCGTAATAATTACTCAAGTACTTTAATTAATAACATTGAATAAAATCTTATTAGTAGATATAACGCACAATCGAACGGCGCTATCTATAATTAAAGAGTCGTGGCCTGACGTAACGAGGATCTAGGATACTTTAAATCGTGAATCCAACAACGTCGACAATACTCCATCCAGTAAGGATTCCCTCTATTAATGGAAACAGAACTCCCCTAAGTATTATAGCACTATTGATAACCACGCGTAATATTCTAATATAAGCATAATCACAACGACTTAGTCTTTTAGTAAAAATAATATTAATCAATGGAAATGTTTATAAAAAAAAAAAATTAAACTTTTCTCCTGTAAAAAAGACCTAATTAGGTCGGTTAATTCTGATCCATGAAGCTTGCTCCTTACTTGCTTTGCTAAATCGCATTCTAACGCCCGCCGACCTTCATAGTAACCAGTGATTGGTTTGTGTGAGTGGAGGTGGAATTACAACAGTGGAAATATGTGAGTAACTTCATCATTTGTGACACAAGACGTCACTAAATGGAAATTGAGTTATGGTTTGCTTGAAGTAAAGGATTTGTAAATCTTGATATGAATCAATAGAGAGTAGAGTGTGATATATTGGGTTAATTGTGTAGTGAGTTAACATTGTTTCTCTGAACTGATGTGTCCGCAGGTTAGTTCAATTTCTTTCTCCAAATAGGTCTTACACTTATCTTTGCTACTCTTGAGGATTTGGATTTGGGTTTGTTAGGAGATGTCATTACATGAAGATGATGTTGGTGAATGATGAGAGGATGAGAATGTATATAAAATTGGAGAAAGTGTCAATTTAATGGTGGATGAACATTAGTTAAATAAAAACAATATCCAAGAGATGTTTAGGAAATTTTGGGAAACATTAGTGTGGCTAAGTAGAAGAGGGAAAGAAAATAGTGAAAAATCTTTGAATCATAGGTGGACCCCTTAAATAGGTGGGCCGGTCCCCTTAAAAAAAAGGTGGTGCCTGAATGAATTAATGGGCCACCCATCTTGAAAAAAATACAGACTACCAAAAAATTGAGGTTATGTTCAGAATCTATAATAAAGTTCTTAGTTTTGGAGATCAAAATTTTGAAGCAAGTCCAACTATCTAGACAATACATAAGGCCAAGTAATCAGTGCAAATACCTAGTTAGAACAAGAATAAATTATAACATTTCACATATGTTTGTCAAACAAACATTGTGAAATAATACAAAGAACCTAAGATGAGCAACCATAAGAATTTCAAGTTTAATTAGTGTTGTTGTAAAATTATGGCTTTTACTAAGTGAGCATGGAAATGCCTAGTTTATACTAAGAACAAAATCATTTCATATAGCAAGTAGCAATCAATTATCTATATTTGTAATTAAGGATCATCCAAGAAAGCAATTAAAGGAACATATCAATATAAAGACAATCTGTTAGGTGTAGTAAAATAGAATGATATGTTAATTGGAAAATAGGTTTCAATATCATCAAATGAGATTTATGTTGAAATCCTAGTATGTGCCTAAATGCAACAAATGTGGAGTAAGAATTATTTCGACTCTAATAAACATAAAACCTAAGAAATAGTTCAAGTACTCCTTGATTCAATCAAGTAGTTGTCCAAAAATATATATTATATTATATACTTTGACAATACAAGTTAGAGGTCTTTAAGCCATGAATAAAATATTAATAGCATATCTCAACAATGTATTAAAATAGATTTTTATGTACTCCTAGTTGTGAGAAGGATTTAGAGAAAATAGATTGTGCGAGAGTGGGAGAGAAGCCGAGAGTTTAAGATACTTTAGGGATGTATGATTTAGTGAGAGAGATATCGACGACGGTTGCTTTTGGCATTTTATCACAAAAGATATTGTCGATTTGACTTGTTAGTGATTTGCCCCAAGCGTATTTGGATAATTGGATTGATATATGTTTTGATTTGTATGGGTTATTGAAGAATATTGATGGGTTTTGTTGGTGCATAAGAATACACCCATGTGAGTTCTTGAGAGTATTCTTCCCTTCCCTTTTAGTTCGTAGCTATATCCGGGCATAAAAAAATTGGAATAAAAGGTAAAAAAGAAGAAGATAAATAGACTAAGCGCTGAGTTGACACTGTCAAACGAATGATGGTTATACATACAACGAACTTCATCCACGAAGTTATGTAAGCTTTTTCTCGATTTTTTTTTATTTGAAATTGAGAATGATTCATATAACAATCACACGACGAGGTATGAGGATATCAAAGGTAGCAAGCGAAAAAGGCGAACGGAAAAAATTAACAAATTAATTTAATAATAAGCATGATTAATGTTTTTTGTTAAACGAGTTGACATAAATAGAAGAGTGACAATTTAATTTGTCATTTCGCCAATTAAAGATACACAACTAATTCGGAAAAAATATTAAGTTTCAAGATTTATCAAAATATATTTAATAGAAACCCCTGACTATTGAAAAATAGATTAATGACAACATTACTATATTTAAGGTAAGTTTTGATTATTTATCTATCCTAAATCGATGGGTCAAGTAGATCCTCATGGTGATAAAACAACGTGACATACTTAAGGGGATGTAAAAGACAACGGAAGTGAAAGAACTAAATCTAAGGATGTGTACTATAAATAAGCTACGAATCACATATGTTCGAAAACTTGTAAGATCTAGTCATCAAGCCGGTTGATGAAAGCTTTTAGATTTATTGGAAAAGCCGTATTAACATATTTTTTTTAAAAGGCATGAATATGAATTTTTCTGGATATGACCATATACGATTGCGGTTGTAAGATAAAGATACTTTGAAAATTTCGGATGAAATATTAAGTTGTCAAACATACTATTAGGAAAAAAATTTATTAGATTTGAATCTACTTTTCCTTGACGAAAGAATAATCATTTGAATATAGCAAGAAAAGAGAGTAGTTGATGTGTTTTGGTATAATAATTTACAGCATGGTCGTGTAGGATTTTGGATTGGGCGGTCCACCTAACTGTTTTAAGGGGCTACCCATTTTACCAAAGCCGGTCCCTTAAAATCAAGGGGGCAGCCATCTGAACAAAAAAAAAAATTGATTTTCGATAATTTGTCTGAATTAATTTTAAATCTACATAAGTAATATCTATATATATTAGTAGTCGAGATAAGAAAAACTTATCATTGTGTTTCAAAGATATGTATGATTAATGATAATTACTTTCACTTTGTATCCGTTAACATAAAAATTTCTTAGATTATTTTGGATGAGATAAACAAGCTCAAAAGAGAGATGACTTAGAGAAGACTCCTTGCTAAGAAACGAAATAATTTCTTTGAATGATAAAATTAATTGACTTATTAGAAGTGAGACGAGCAGTGGATAACGTAAGATAAGAAAAAGAAATGACGAATGTTATAATAACGACAATAGATTCTGATAGACGTAGATGAAGTATTATCACGTAGCCGAATGAACGACGATGTCGAAGGGAGATTTAGATTCAACCAAAGAGTTTCGATGCTCTTCTCTGAGACAAAGCCTACTATTATGTTAATTGATACCACTACTCGACTCTTCTTCAACTACGTTGAGTTCCTCTATACGTTGGCCATAAAAAACTCTCATTTCATTAAAATGTCGTAGACTATGAGAAATAATAGTTCAAAGTGGAACAAGTTCTTTAAATCTTAGAAGCCAACAGATGAAAAATCTGAGACAATTATATATTACAAAGACTAAATATTAAACTAATATATCATTGGCATCGACAAAATATCTTCTTAAGACCATATCTACTATAATGTGAATTAAGACGTACCTTAGACTTAAACGAGTTTTCTTCATTACTTCATGCTAAAAAGCTTAAATTATAGGGATTCGATGGGCATCCTACATGAAATTCATCAAACCATTTGTCGAAGACCAATGAAAGATGCGTATAACGATTGGGGGTCAAAAATTCAAAGGATGATACGACTAAATGCCATTTGGTTCCCCAACGTATAATCATGTAACCGAAAATAAGAGATACCCCAAAAGTTTTTCATTGATTCGGAACACAATGCATGGTGAACATCTACCACATTGCTGAAGCTTGTATGTGTGGATGAATATCACTATGCGTAATTAGTAGATCTGGAAATTTTGTCTAACTAGGTCTCTTCTAGTTGAGGTGTATATAACCGAGTGAGTAATGATTATTATACTCCGATATCGAATCGGGTTGAGTCCACCGGCAAAATGATCACAAGACATAGGGCTAAAACTTAGTATTTTCACTTAATATCCAGAACCTATTGATTTTTCTCAGATCCTATGTTTTATCAACCGATCATATTTCTTGAAAACTATGAATTAGTTTAAGGGTGTAACGGGTTTGCTATGGTTTTATGATTTTGGTTTAGGGTTAGATGAATTAGGGTTTTAGGATTAGGGTTTAGAAGTTATGCATTGGGTGTTTGTACCTTGTGTTAAAGTGGTGGTAAGATATAAACATGATTTAGGAGGTAAAACGACCTAGTTTGTATTTCATGCACAA
Source organism: Tanacetum coccineum (assembly GCA_026074375.1). Lineage (NCBI taxonomy): Eukaryota > Viridiplantae > Streptophyta > Magnoliopsida > Asterales > Asteraceae > Tanacetum > Tanacetum coccineum. The sequence continues at coordinate 35,877 of BQNB010042715.1, forward strand.
TTGACTTGTACATTGGGCTTTAGAAAGTTGTAACTTGATTTAGGAGGGAAAAGATATTCAAATGTTGTGCATTGATACTTGTATACATGCTTTAAAGGCTTGTACATTCATTTTATAGGTATACATTACATATAATTAGGGTTTTGATGTAAACGTTAACGTTTAATGCTTGTTTTGAGATAACGCTTTGAAAAGTACCTTTAAATTAATAATGTACTTGGTAAAAATGATATTAAAATATTAACTTGACATATTAGGAGGTTTACATCATATAGATATAGATGGCATAGATAGGTTGTGTGAACTCGTTTAGTTTGCTATGTAAATAATGTTACATAATAGAATGTAATAAAGCGAAAAATTTCCCGTACAAATGTGATCATAATATAATAAGTAGATATTTCATTGATGAAAATTTCGGGTTGTTATAGTCCTCCTCCCTTATAGAAATCTCGTCCCAAGATTTAGTTGAATGCCAGAGTGATGTCAAAGAATGATTATGAATTGTAAGAGAGTTGCTAATCATGTTGGATACAGATTTGGAAATAAACAGATGATTATTAGAGACTTAATTGTATAAAGGTAATAATGATAATGATTAAATGAAGAAAACGAATTATTTGTACAAACGGATTGAAAGAAAATTGTTTGTACGAATGCCATACTTAAGCCCACTCATTTATAATTTTTCATTTACAAACAGAGGCGTCCCAATCCTTGTAACTGAGAATTTATAAATTTATATTTATGCAGTTCCTGGTCGGATGACCTTGTTGCAAGTCTGACACCTGACAGTGCAAGATCCTATGTGATGTAGGGTGCATCTTTTATACAAGGAATGGTTTCTGGTATACCCATTGTTGGCAGTATAAGCCCTGAAGGTTTCTTGACTCCTATTCTGTTGTTGGTGGTGATCATTGTTATGGTTGTTATTGTTGCAGTTATCTTGGTAGTTGTTGTTGTTGCGATTGTTGGAGTGGTTATTGTTGTTGCGATCATTGGGGTAGTTGTTGTTTTCGGAGGTGTTTCTTTCATCATCAAACTTTCGTTTGTGATCATTTGATACTTGCACCGGAGTGTGTTTTGTTACCTGATCCATTAGCCTTTGGGCTATGTTAATGGCTTCCTCTAAAGTTTAAGGCTTTGAGGCGGTAACATTTCCTTTAATACTTCTAGGTAACCCTCCGATGAAGGCTTCCAGGAGTTTCTCGGTGTTCGGTACCATGTTTGGGCATAAGACTGCTAATTCTTAGAATCTTCTAACGTAAGGTTTAAGATCATTTCCCTTTACAGTCAGATTGTAAATTTCATCTTCCATTTTTCTGACTTCAGTTCGAGGACAATACTTGTTTATTAAGAGCCGTTTCAACTCAGTCCAAGTGATCCTATTGGCTTGATCTATTCCTATAGATTGGACGTATGCATTCCACTAGGACAAGGAGTCATCAGTCAGGGTACCAATAGCAAGTGCCACTTTGTTTTCCTCAGCACATTTGCTACGAGAGAATACTGATTCAGTCCGTTCAAACCAGCGAATGAGGCCAACTGCTCCTTCCGTACCATTGAAGTAGAAAGGTTGACAGCTTATGAACTCTTTATAGTTTCCTGTTTTGGCTACAGGAGTTCCAGTATGTTCGGTGTTCCTGTTGGGATTACTAATACTTGCCATTGTTGCAGCTTGTGCTTCTAGTGATGTGGCAACACTGTCAGCAACTAGTTTTCTGATGGCAGCTTGAGTCATAGCTGGTGCTTCAGATGTTGACGTCCTTTTGGGAGGCATTCTATCAACATAAGACAACACGTAATAAGAATGATATCACAAGTCTTAAAATGCAATGCTTATTTTTGAACTTTAAGCAATAGCGATATTGAAATCACAAATACTTATTTGATATGAATATCATTGTGTGGGTTCTTATTTTGATGCAAGTTCTAACAAGAAATACACATTCCTTGATATTACATTGCAGGATACAACAGAAAATTTTAGAATTTAAGACTCCCAAAGATAGATACGGAGATAATAGAATGAGTGATCCAATAGGAGGCTTAGAGTTTTTAGGTACAAAGGTTTGAGAAAATCGGATGGTAAAAGAATCATAGTAATCTCGGATAAAGATATGAGTCATCATACTACAGGATATAGGATAGACAATCTCGACATACACAATTGGTATTATGAAACAACGAGGTATAACGGAATCACCATTTGTATAAATAACTTGTCTATATAATTTACATAACAAAATTTGACAAGTGTCATTATTTATACCATACATCTAGTGGTTGGATTCTAGAAAGCTGTAAATGACACAGATCTAATCTGGTGGTTCTCCCTTGTTGTTTTTGAGTTCTTGAATCTTGTTCAGAAGACCCTTGATGACAAACTTGGATATTCTCAATGATCATTTCCAGAGATGAATACTTTCACAAGCATCTGACTCATTAGGTTCCTCGGGGACTGGTTCACTTCCTAGTGGTCGCGGTATGATCCATAATGAGTTATCTAACTCTGCGAAGATAGACTTATCAAAGGGATAGTCTGGTGGTGGTGTAGTTGACCTAACTGGTGATGAAGATCCTACTGATGAAGATGGAGATATTGGAATGGGTGATTCAACAGGAGTCTCAATGTCTTTAGGTGGTGAAATCTCCTCGGGAGGAAATAAATCTCGAGAATCAAACATTGGTGATAGTGATAACACTGGAGATGGAGACACAACAGTTGGTGGAGCAATAGGAGCTTGAAGTGGAGGAATAGGTAATTCATTATCAGTAGCATCATATGCTTGCATGATTTCCATATACGGATCATCATGTAAAGGTGAGAAGACTAGTGTGGCCAAAAGATACTTAGTTAAATCATTTGAAGAGTCAGGAGAAGTGTTTCCCGGTGTGGCTGGGAAATAGTCTGGAACATTTGTAGAGGAAAAAGCATCCTCAATATCGGAATCGGATGGGACGATAATAGGGTGGTTGGATGAAGACATAACTGTGTAACAACCCAGTGTAAATAACATAAGTTATTTATATAATAGTATAGTAGTTATGTATCTTTACATACTATTCGGGAAATGCAGTGGCACGGAGGACTTTCTTGGCTAGAAGAAGAAAAGTAGTTATAGTTAAGGTTTTAACCTTGTTCTCTATAACCATGGCGCTGATACCAATCTGTAACACCCCCATTTTGATACATATAGCAGCGGAAGCTAATCTGGGGTATTACTTCATAGTACAACAGTCATAATCATAGAAAACGACTCATAAAGAGACGTTTTTGGAAAAAGTTGTTATCATTCATTTATTCATCAGAGTTTTTACAAAAGAGAGGTCCCAAAATCTACAGGAAAACATAAAGTTGAATGATAACAGTTTAGCCATCTTCAGTCCATGCCACTCCGTGCCATAGTTTGCTCAATTACTTGAGATAAACATGCTAAAAATATCAACACAAAGGTTGAGTAAAATTCATAGGTTTATGATAAATAGTGTGAATACAAGTCATCATGAATAGTGGGTTACGTTGTTATACACAAAAAAATAGTGATAATTGCAATGAGTACAATTATTATAGAAAACAGTATCAATAGTGTATTATTGCGTCTAAGCTCATGGCACACAAACTGACTTGTGTATATATCAATAATGATATATATAATGATAATGACCCCCGGTGTAGGTAATTGCCATATACGTATGAGATTTAAATATAGTGCGTTTGGTTACCTATCCGGCTAACACAAACGGGATTCGTCAATCCCGATAGATCTATCCATAATATTCCATACAAGCTACTAGGAAATATTGCATTAAGCTCGCGACACCGATCCCACGGACGAAATATAGATCATTTTAGATCATGCATATATCTTTTCATATGCTCACAAATAATAATAATAATGCCCCAGCTTCTCGTATCTGTCATATACTAATAAAATCTCGAATACAATTGGGGTTCCAGAAATGGATGTGTCCCCAAACACCGAACCGGGTTGTCAAACCCATAGATCTATTAATTGCAACAGCGGCTACCCATCATAGATAGTTGACGTTTCAATGATTTGTCTTTTTGACAAGAGGGTACTTATGCATTCAAGGATACATTCAGTCCGCATACATGAAAAACAACCTGTGTCAATTGATAAAGTACATAGTAGCTCCCGTCGCGGGGTAATAAACATTTAAATTTTAAGGCGAGCCAATGAACTCAACCGTAATAAAGATATCAACAAGAAATCAACTAAGATAAGAATGCCCCACCTATTTTATCCGGCGACCTAGTAAGTCATTACGCCAACTTAGTATAATAATATAAGTAAAAATAATATGTAAGAAAATTTTGACAAGTATAGGATATGTTCTTAAGATATACACCACATTGCACCTTGACTTAACTAAGGTATTTTTACTTCGAAATTGGTGTGTGACCTGATATTATATGGGCTTAAGTAACTACCAAGTTTCGCCATCTAATTCAAATTTTAGCTACGGTTATCTATGCATTTACACTTTTTAGCCAAGATGTAAAAACTGAAATTCTGAAATTGACTCGTGTTCATGGACTTGTATCTCCTAATATATAAATGGTATAAACACAAGGCCTTCACCCTTGGAAAGACCTTGAAGTCTAGTTTTAAAAAATGTAAGCCCCGTTTACTGAATGTTTTAGAACCATGGTGAAAAGACCCTTTTACCCCTAAAGACTCTACCCAGAATTCTCACTGAATTTCTACACTTTACGGAAAAGACCATAAATCCTAATCTATAATAGCAATGGACATGAGGCTAAAAGATAAAGCTTCCCTATGATGTCGAGTACTGATGCATGCTTTAAAACTCAAACTTTTAGTTCAAAAACATGGAGATTAACACGTTTTCCAATCAAAGGTCTAGATTAACTATCACATGAAACTAAGACCTACCTCTATACACCCATGTAATTTAATCACAGGCTCCAAGCCAAAAATACTAGGGAAAACCTACATCTCTGCTACTGTTCCAAAACAGTCACTACAAAACTCTTCTAAACCTATTATAAGCTCATCCAAACCACAACCAATCCTTATACAATGCCACTACACATATCCTAAACATATCCCATACTTCATAACATCAATTACATGATCATTCCAAGATCAAATATTATGAAAAGAAAAATGCATGTTCATAAAAACCAAAAATTGAACACACACACACAAATCAAAAACATAAATTAACACAAAAGGGTTTTAAAAAGATCACTTACAACAACAATGAATGTGATTAATGGAGAAAACACGAACCCTAGATGGGTTGTGTGTCTATGCGTGACCTCAAACACCCCTTGTAAGTCAAACCCTAGCTTTTTGTAACACCAATCTTGCTTATAACCTCTTCTAATCAATTCCTTGTGATTCTTGTAGCCTCCAATTGAATTAAAACCCTAAAAACTAGAATTCTTTAAAATCAAGATTTTCATAAACTCCATGCATGGTGGTTTTTATGGGTGTAGGATGATTAGGGTTTAATGTAGGTTTGATTTGTAGAAGAATTGAGGTGATTTGATGGTGAATTGAAGATGGAAGAATGTTGTTCTTGGGTACTGTTGGTCGAACAGAAGAGTGACCAGAGAGTTTTCAGGCGTGAAAATAATATGACTGTTGTGGTGTTGGATTTATAAAAGAATGGAATGCCTTTGTATATATGGAATCTAAATATTCCAACCTAGAACATATCGACTAAATAAAAAAAATATGGGTCGTTGGTTTATGGGATGGGGAAACCGGTTGTATATAAAAAAAATAAGATATGATGGGTTTTATTTGGTATATATCCTAGAATTTAGGGAATGGCTAAATATTAGAATTGTATTCCTAGTATAATTCCCTTAAATAAAAAAAATACATATTTATTGTTTTTGATTAGCTTATAACCGGCCATCCTTTGTAGGAGTGGGCTTGGTTGGGCTTTTATTTGCTAATTTGTTGTATTTATATGTTTCCGAGCCCAATAACCTATTTAACCCGTTATTTGTTGTAAAATTACGATTTCTTCGACGCGTTTTTTTGGCTAAACACGAATAAAAGATAGAAAATAATAAAAATAAAATAATCTAAACTCTCGTGGCTAAATACGGCTTTCGTTGATTTCTCGATCGATAAAGCGAATAATTTAAATTGTACGATTCGCGAAAGTTTTAAAATGGACGATTTTAATAAAAATCGATTAAGATAATAAAATGAATTATTTAAAATTTAGAAATTAATTATAATTTCAGATTAAGTAGTGACCTTAAGTACGAAGAATTTTTAAAGATAAAAATAAAGACGGCTACACTTAAACGGATAAACTGCCTATATCGGCTTAAGATTAACAAGAACGAGAAATTGCGAGTCGCGTAAACCGTAAAACACAAAATTTCACTTTACAAGAAAAATGAGAATGAAATATGAATTAAATATGGACATTAAAAGATGGATTGTCACATTCTACCACCGCTAAGAAAAATCCGTCCCGGATTTTATATTGCTTTAAAACTAGGCTTAGGCACTTTCTTGATAAAAATTGTGTTCATATTAGAGGTAAAATAGGTTCAAGAATCATTTTTGGTCATTTTGAAGATTTTTGGAATGAATGCATATATAAAAACTTGGTGAAACTCGAGTTTACGGTTGTGATCGTAGAAGATCTAATTTCAAATCTTTAGGAATCATTTGTTGAAACGAAGTTTAAATCGGTCATATCAATAAGGCGTGAGTAAAATATGATGTATAAAACAGGTAATTTGAAAGATAGAGCATGGTGTTATTATAAATATTAGTTATGGTTTTTACAAAAGAGGGTGGTTAGAATCGACTCTTTAACTTGAGAAGGTCATTTTGGTAATTTAAACACTTGTGAAATATTTGCAAATTTTTCATAAAGATTCATAAAAAGTGAAAGATAAGGGCATGGAGTCATTATAACTATTTTGTTATGGTTTTCACTAAGAGGGTGGTTAGAATTGACCATTAATTGAGAAGGTCAATTTGGTAATTTAAACATTGTGAAATATTTGTAAAATTATCATAAAATTAATAAAAATTATTATTTAAACGCCAATCGGAAGGTGCTTAATGTATTTTGTGCTCGGGGTTTTGTCAAAGTTACAAGATAGTAACGAAGATAGATCAAGCCTGATAGTAATACTATTGTAAGCAATGGTATGAGGGAAGGATTCGTGCGGGTCCTAAAGGAAAGGATAGAATATAAGTGTTGCGATAAGACAATAGGAAACAAGGAACTTATCAGTCGTTAGTACGATAAAGCTGTCACGGTCAGCACATTAAGTTCGCGGCGGTCGATACACAACCGAAAAAGAAAATCCATACACCAATTCTTGAATAAAAGGAAGTAAGAGACAAGTTAGTAAACTAAGAGCGAAGTCAACGTGTGGTCCACACGAACGAATTTCGAGTCAAAAGAAAGGAGAACATCATAACGGATATACGTAAACCCATTCTTTCATAATTCATTATTCACATTCTGAGGCATCTCGGAGATCTACCGACGCTACACAGACGGGGGTAGAGACGAAAAGGCATAGAACGTCGAACCTTAGTCGGAATCAATGGCCGATAATTAGACGCGCCGGTCTAAAAGGGCAATTTCTATCAAGGGAGAGGCTTGAAAGGAAAAATGTAGAATGACGGTTGTTACGTCGACCGTACCGATATGGAGATTCGTTCCGAGAAAATATAGGGTACATATGCGGATGCCCCCAATTTGTACTACTTGCATAGCACACAAAAATCTTGTTTTTCAGAACTACGGGTAAAAAGTTGATCTTTTCATCAAGGTTTAAGATGCATACTATTCCAAGCCTTGCATGGCTCTTCTAAATTATTACATAGGTTGCTAGGTAGTATAATCTTCAGGATCGCCATGCAATGCTCAGTTTCGTCAAATAGTGTTCAGTTTCTTTATACTTCAATGTATAAACCATACTATCTATAGATATAACTCAAAATAATTTTGACACCGATCTAATGTGGAAAGTACTGTATTTGCTAAAAAAAATGGCGATAAACAAGTCTTTTGTAAAAACCCAAGTAAAATGACTCGTTAAAACAAATAGCAAAATTAAATTCTAAAGGTGACATTACAATGACTTATAAAATAGCAAGTGGTTTGCATGAGAGTAGTAAAGAGTAGTTTATGAAGCAATCGGTGAAATGGTTACAAGATGATAGTGTTTCAAAGGGTTTAGCCGGAATCGTCATGAGGTACATGATATCGATTACGATGGAGATAGAAGACAAGAGATTTATAACGCGACCAAAAGCGATGGTGGCAATTTAGGAAACAGGAAGTAAATAAAATGACACATAAGTCATATATATATATATATAAGAATAATGGAATCCAAATGTGTGTACCTCCTAAGTTATTTGACAACCATATGCTTTTGAGAAATTATACTATTCGTTTCCAAATTACACCACTACAGCGCAAAATTTCTATTTTTGGAAAGTTTTTATTTTTGGAAAGTTTTCGATTTTGGAAATCTTAGGAAATTAAGATGTTAATATCGACTCATAAAAATGCTCGTTTTCCAACAATACTATCTTGCTAAAGTTCTATTCATACGTTCCATTTCATAATTTAATGTTATACATATATATATTATAATATATATATATATATATATATCATTTATATGTGTGTGTGTGTGTGTGTTGTGTGTGTGTGTGTGTGTGTGTGTGGTGTGTGTGTGTGTTGCCCTCGAACCCGAACTTTTTTTTTTACCCATTCCAGATAATATGTAATTTTAAATGGGGGGAAAATTACCTCGTTGGACATTTTTAAAAAATTATGTTTTGGATATGAACAAAGTTGAAAAGGAACTTATTAGTTGTAATTTTAGTTTTAGTTAATATATTTTACGCCTAATCATTCTCCATAACGCTTAATTGCATTTCAGAATTCACCAGTTTGACTTTTTATTACATATTTTCCTTATGTCTGACCACATCCGACCCGAAACGGTCTAAATTTTGATTCTGCCCAGATTCTAAATTTACTCAAGTGCAAAATTGTTTAATATGAAGTTTTCCAATCTTCGGCCGGCCATAAAACTCGTTTTTAAGAGATTAGGGGTCGGAATTTAATATCAAAACGACATCTAACAGTACTAACATATTTTTAAGCCTAACTTTTATTCATAATCTAAATCCCAAAATCAGATTACAATTATTTATGACACCCGAATATGGCTGTCCGATTTTCTGCATTAATTAGCCTTACCAAAAACCCTTCCAAACGCGATTCTCACTTCGCCACAACTTCACAAATACGCCTCAAACCAATTTAAAATCACCTCAACATCAATTTAATATTTAAACATATGGATTCCAAAAAAACAAAAACTAAATTATACTAATGGGCAAATAAAACTAGCATAAAAAAATGCTTCAAGAATACCAACAACACGAATAGAAAGTAAAACGGTGTATGACGTCTTTGACATATAATCCAATATGCAAGATATGAAAGCCTCCTTGGCGGTACGATTCTTCAAAATCACAATATGTACCGGGGAAAAAAAGGAATAAAACATTAATGAGTCGCGCTTCTGAAACGGGGAGGTTTTTATGAAAAAGAATGCTAAAAATTTATACGTGTAAAATCGTATTCCAATCAACCGCCACGTTCTAGACGATTAGTTATAAGATGACTATGGCGTTTCTGGGGTATAAATGAATGTTACAATTCGGAGTCGGAAGTAGAATGGCCAATGAAATAAACAAATTAGAATGTCGTGTAAAACGGTGACACAAAAAGGGTCAACGAAAAGATTGTGAAAATCCACAATATAATTTGATATGATTTTAAAATTTCATCCAAGATGTTGCGACTTGCACGATGGCCACTAGTATTTTTCGAGGACACATTGAGTTACACAATGGTCATTAGACTATTTCCCAAGACGTTTCTCGTGAATAAGCACAAATGGTCGAAAAGCAAATTAGATATCTATATGGATAGCTTAAAGAAGCTAAACAATGAAAGTAACACACATGGGTAGTAAAACTATACTCAGAAAATTCTCATC
>BQNB010042716.1:0-30526 GCA_026074375.1 Tanacetum coccineum
ATGTAACATGCCCTGTTGATTATTAGCTTCAGTGTCATGAGCTTAACGCAACAGTATACACATTTCATGCGATATTGTACCCGTTATAATAGTCGCATGTGCTTTGTACGTGAAGTTATATCTCCTATAACTATCACGTGCGTATTGTAAACTTGTGGTCCACACTACTTTGATTGAACATTTCTGATTATTAAATGTTTTTCGTAATACAGTGAGTGAAGCTGTATTCACTAAACGTTTTGGTCCTCATAAATGTTTTACTTAAACCTATGAATTCACTCAACTTTATGTTGACCGTTTTAGCATGTTTTTCTCAGGTACTTAGCTTTGGACTTCTTGATGTGCTATGTGGAGTCTACGTGCAATATGATACTCTTTCAAGACTTATCAAAATATCATACTCGTTGTCTCTTGAAAACCAAATTATGCTTCCGCTACATTTTACTTATGCTTCCGCAAATGTCTAATTTCTTTTAAATCATATAAAACTTATTTATGTTTAAACAATGCAACGAGTTATGATTTCCAAAACGTCCATTAGTGGTCGTTCTCTTGTGCCTTGTGTTCGGATTATGATGACGTCACGCCCTCGGACACGTATTCCGTCCAGGCCCCGTTTGGGGGTGTGACAGAATCTAGCTTTTAAGAGTGGTCTAACCCTTGATTTTTGTATGCTAATAGACACCATCAAACTTTTAACTAGCTTTGAATCAAACACATTCTAGCTGTAGATGTTATCAACTCATGAAATCTATATATAATCGTCTTAATCAATATGCAAGATTACACTATTTCTTTCAAAAGACATAAACCTTAGAATATATTAGATATCAAGTGACACACCACCAAAAGCAGAGCATAAAAGAGCAAACCATAAATAAGTGACAACAAATTCCCCACCTTACACAGCTTTGGATCTGAGAAGATAAGAAAAAAGAGAAAAATATATATAAGTTATAAGGGTATTTTAGACATTAAACATTATTAGCAAAAAGTAAAAAAGTAGGTACCCGTCGGTTGAGCACTTGTGGGTTGAGCAGCCGTCAGTTGAGCATTTGATGGGAGATAAGACAAAGTAGTGGTTGAGTGTTGTGGACCACAATAGTAGGTCATGCCTGCATCTAACATAAAGTAAAATGTATTAGAGAATAAATGTTAGTCAAAGTAATTATGTTAGTCAAAGTTGTTAGTCAAAGTAATTGGCCCAAGCTCGGTTTGTGGGCTTGTGGTCCACTAGGGTTTCTCTCTTGTAATCTCTATATATTGTGATGAATAATAAATCATACCTACGGGGTTTTCATTGTCTAACATGGTATCAGAGACCAACCCTAAAACTCTCAAAAAAAAAATTAGTCAGTCACAAGTTGTTCCTGGGGTAATGTTTAATATTCCATCCACAAAGCTACTCATGACCATCATAAGCATATCGATAATGATATGTGGGATCTTGCTATGGAAAGACGTGACAAGAAGATGGTTGACAAAACTATCAACATTAGGAAGTTTGATGGTGGGGATCTATGGAATACTCGTTCATCAGCAAGTCAAGAAAACTAGAAGTTTGTCCTATTTATTTATAGGTTTTCCTTTTTTTATGTTAAAAAAAGTTATGTTTTGTCCATTGTTAGTGATTTGTGTTATTTGTGCTAATGTCATAAATACACACAACCGCGCGTGATTTGTGTTGGTGATTTGTGCTAAGGTCACAAATCCACACAATTTGTGTTGGTGATTTGTGTTAAGGTCACAAATCCACACAACCGTGATTTGTGTTGGTGATTTGTGCTAAGGTCACAAATTCACACAATCGTATTGTTTTATTGTTTGTTTGTTTTAATGTTTTATTTTGTTTTCTGCTTCAGTCCGAGCTTTCGTGATTTCGCCGCTCGGACTGCGGGGGAGTATTAGATGGATTAGGCCCAAGCCCGGTTTGTGGGTTGGGTCCATTAGGGTTTCTAGGTTATGTAACCTCTATATATTGTGTCTCAATAAAGATTATAAACTACGAGGTTTTCTATCATCTAACATGGTATCAGAGCGGGTCTGATCCTCAGACCAAGGTGGCTATGTTGAGCCGCCTCTTTTCGGTCACCCCGTCAAAACCCAATCCATCTTGATTATCAAATACCTTTTTTTTTCTTTGAGATGATACTTTGAATTATTCTCCGTTCTAGGGATACTTTGAATTATCCCGTAATTTGTGTTGGTGAGAATACTTTGAATTATTCTCCATTATAGGGATACTTTAAATTATCCCGTAATTTGTGTTGGTGAGAATACTTCGAATTATTCTCCGTTATAAGGATACTTTGAATTGTCCCGTAATTGGTGTTGCTTTCTGCTTTTGCCGCTGCCGATGAATATTTGTCTCCGCTTGCTGTCGAAGATCTTCATCAACAAAAAAATATAATTATTGTTTAATGTTTATTTAGCTTTTTCATCAAATCCGAGCTTTCGCGATTTCGCCGCTTTGATTGCGGGGGAGTATTAGAGAATAAATGTTAGTCAAAGTAATTATGTTAGTCAAAGTTATTTATGTTAGTCAAAGTAGTTGGCCCAAGCTCGGTTTGTGGGTTTGTGGTCCACTAGGGTTTCTCTCTTGTAATCTCTATATATTGTGATGAATAATACAAATCATCCTACGAGGTTTTAATGTTTAACAAAATGTACTTGCAAACTGCCACGTGGCGAACATTGGGTGGTGTTGAGCAGTTGAGAAGTTGAGCGTGACCATATTGAAAAGATTTAAAAAAATTAACCGGGAACAAGAAAAATATCTTATCCCTAAACAGTAATTTTCTCAATTTAAAACACTCATGTCTCCATTTTGTCAGAAACTGATAGATTAATTTATTAGCATGAATGTAAAAGGTGTTTTGGATCGCATCACAAATTGGTTAGACCATTCGTAATAGATGTTAATCCACTCGGTCACATTTGGTCATCTCCTACGCTCCAATTGAAGGACGCTCTCACATGCAAGAAAATGAAGGACTCGGTCGAGTGTCGTGTGAGTATGTTTGTGCGTGGATGTTTTATTTCATTGATTTTTGTGAGATATATTTATGTTTAAGTGTGATATGTTTAAAACACTTTTTTTTAAAAGTTAGTTAAAAAAATATTTATATTTATATTTAAAAGAAGACATGCAGAGGAACAAAAAGAAGACAAAACACATTTTTTGTGAGATATATATTATATATATATATATATATATATTACTATATATATATTATATATTATTTATATTATTTATATATTTATATATATATATATTATATATATATATAGTTAGATCAAATGAGAGTTTTCTTAAATAAAAAAGGATAAAGAAGTAACTATAACCGCATATCCGAGATGCACCGACTTAAATTAGATGCATCTCTATAATACATGTACATCTTTTAATGCACTCTTTATATGTTTTCTAGCTTTTATTTAGAATGCATTTAATGGATTTCTTTTCTTTTTTGTTCCACTCTGCATGCCTCGAAATAATGAAAATTATTTTTCATCATCTACACATCAAATTAACTTTCGAAACTCTACATGGTGCATCTAAATGAATAAAAATGCATCTAATGCAAGTCGTTGCATCTCAAATGTGTGATTTAAGTCACTTCTCACCACTTCTTATTTTAATTTACTTCTCATTGATCGTACTCTATCATAATATATATATAATTTATACTATATATTAGAGTAAAGGATCTAATGTGAAGAAAACTTATAATGAAAATGATAGAAGAAACCAAACCACAATTTCAGATGCACCTATAAAAAATACATGCATCTACCTTAAATTCTTTTTTCCATTTAAAATGTGTGCTTGAAATCCTTTTATTTTTCTCAATATTTTTTCTTATCACTTGAGTGTTTCCTTATCATATAATATATATATATATATATATATATTATATATATATATATCATACTATTTTTATATTAGATATATATATATATATATATATATATATTATAAAAAGTGTGTCAGTTGATTTTTGGATTTAAAAATAGCATATTTCAAAATTGACAACACAAGTCTTATGCTATTATTATTAGAGATAAAAAGAACGATTATGAGAATATTTAGATTTTATAAAATACTTCTGTGTGGAGATTTTATAATGGGGAATTTCTCTGATTGCCCCATAGGTACACATGTGTTGGTGGTGTTTGCCTAAAAAATATTTTTGTTCCCAAAATACTCTGGGAGACCACAATTTTTTGAGAGACTTAAATTTTTTTTAAGAGACTTAAATTTTTTTTGGGAGACTTTCACAAAATATTTGACAAGTGTCCCAAGTGGGCCCAGGTGCCCAAGTTTTTAGGTCTCCCAGGGACACATGTCACTTTTTGCATGAAGGTATCCCCAGTTTTTTTGGTCTCCCAGGGTATTTTGGGAAACAGAAAATACTTAGGGCAAAAAGTGACTAGTGGGTGTACTATTGGGGCAAGTAGGGAAATTTCCCTTTTATAATCCTATTTACGAACTCTTTTACTATACGTTTAGCTTTTTATGATACCTAAAAAGAATAAAGTACAACGTAATCGCATCAAAAGAATTAGACAAGGGTGCTACTATTGGTACCTCTGGCCCGCTAAAAAGTACCAAAAAGGTACAAAGATTCCTTTTGTACCCCCCTTTTTACAGTGCATCGCAGTTTTTTATCAGTTTCTGTTCCGTAATTTTTAACAGTTTCATACTTTTAACCTGTTAAACTTTATATTTTTCGTTCCGTTTTTTTCGTGTCACAGTTTTATAACATATATAAAATTATAAAAAAAAATTAAAAAAAAATCAAAAAACATAAGAGGGTACAAATGGTTTTTTTGGGAGGTATTTATATCATGAGCCATTAGACAATTGGAAAACAAAAAAGGCAAGGTGTTGAAAACAATGTAAACAAATGCTACTAACCCACCTCACCCAAATTAAACAACATTATCTCTCAAAAGCTTATTTTAATTTACTTTAGTTACGTACTATTTCTCTAATATAAATGTTAACGATTGGATATAACTAGTGACACCTATTTATAATTGACATTAGTATTACTAACCCACCTCACCCAAATTAAACAATATTATCTCTCAAAAGCTTATTTTAATTTACTTTAGTTACGTACTATTTCTCTAATATAAATGTTAACGATTGGATATAACTTTTTTTTTGAACGGCGATTTTATAATTAAAGAACTAGCAAGAAGCTAGGCTTACAAAGAAATAAGAGACTATATTACGTGACTTCCCCCCGACTATTTCTAAGATAGGTTATCTTATAAACCTAGATCTTGGGATCTCCAGTCAACTAGGGTCATAGAAACTTATTCCTTTAAGGGCTTTAGTCTCATTCCTTTAGACGACTCTCTAACTAACTCTCTGCTTAAGCCTTTCGCAAGCGGATTCGCGATGTTATCCACTGACTTTTCGTAGTCAATCGTGATAACTCTATTGAGAGTAGTTGTCGCACCAACCATCGTTTATGATAAATATGTCTCGACTTACCGTTTTACATTGTGATATGAGCTCTGTTAAAATTTAATTGACTATCAAACTTTATAAACATGGCCATTACCGGTTTACGCCATCTGGTATGTCCTTTAATTACGAATAACGAAATATCCCGCATATTCCATAAATTTATCTTGAATGATAAATTTAGATATCATCATAGATTTAGCTATAAGCGTCTGTTGAAATCTTTGCAAGATTTCAAAGACACAGCTTTCCCTTAGCGTATAAATACTCCACTTTATGGATCAAAACCCGTGTTTGCATTGCTCTATCTTTTGATAGAGCCCGTTTATCTTCCATAAAGTATGTCATAGTACTCATGTAATACTATTCAAATGTCCCCACTTGAATTACTGATAATCTTACTTTAACTTGACAATAAGTTCTAAATCAGTCAGAACGTACATGCATTAGACACATAAGAAGGCCCAATACTCTTTGAATATTCAAAATGGCAACACCTTTTAGATTAAAAAGATGTCATTGAATTTCTAGCAGGCCCGGAACCCCCCCCCACAGTGAACCTCTCAAGAATATTGTCCTTACAATGTTTTTTGACTTAACACCAAATCCATATTGGTCACATCCAGAGAACCATATCCCACAAACTAATGAAGTTCATTCAAATCTTGACTCCAACATACCAATTAGTGGATGTGTTTATCTTCTTATAATTTCTAGATGATATTTAACCATCTATGTATAAATACATGAGTACACATAAACATCCATTATTTCTGAATCCACATTTCTTACATGATATGGGGAAATTTGATGTCCTGTGTTTTGGAGCTTTCCTAAGTCCTATAATGACTTAACAAGCCTACAAACTTTGCTCTCTTGTCTAGGAGCTATGAAACCCTGTGGTTGGTTCATATATATTTCTTCTTCTAAATCTTCGTTTAGAAAAGTTGTTACACATCCAATTAGGTGATCTTTCCAAATTCATAATGCGGCAATAGCAAGTTACCATTCTAAGTCGAGTTATTTCGCGTAACAGGGAGAATAATTATCAAAGTAATCTAGCCTTCACGTTGTCTAAATTAATTTGATTACCAATCTTGGCTTTGTGCTTAGCAAGGTGCCATCGGCTTTCATATCATCTTGAAGATACCATTTATAGCCTAGTGTTTACAACGGAAGTAAAACCACGAGCTTCCCAGTATGTTTTGATAATATAATCTATTATCACTTTATTGGGCTTCCTTCCATTGAGCCATTCCGAGGAAGTTACCGCTTCTCGATAAGAAGTAGGTTCATTTCCTACCATAAAAGAAACAAAATCGGGTCCAAATAATTTCTCAACTTTTTTTTTTGCCCTTTTGCTTCTTCTAGGTTCAACCTCTTCTTCCTTGGGTTGATCTTATCTCTCATCTTGGAGATCATTATCATCCTGTTGTCTTTGATCTTGGACAACTTCATCATTTATTCTAGATGATCTTCCAATTTCCTTTGTGAACAAGGAAATATATTTTTCAAGAGAAGGAACACTTCATTGTATTCCATATCATATCGCTTGTTATATCCCACAAATACAAAGAAACCATAACACTACTGTTAATGAGCATATACTAGAACTGCATGCACAGTTTCAGTCAAATCTCTTGAACCTTGGGGTCAATAGACAGATATCTTAGGCTAGATACCCCCCACAATTGTAAATACTTATAAGATAAGTTTTTCTTCTCACCCATTATATTTTCATAAAATTATCATACTTTTCTTTACAGAAATCCTAAAAGATAAGTAGCCGATATAATCGCTTTCCCCCACATGCCATGGCTTAAACCAGGACTTACGAACATGGCATTAACCATATCTTCTAAGGCACGATTCTTTTCTATATCGAGAGAAATACATTCTTGTGTCTTATTTTAAGTTTAACACATAAATTTAGAAATGAAGACATAGATTCAATCTCTCTATTCTCAGCTGACAATGAAGTGGCGAATCCACCATTTACCTGAAGGGCAGATTCCCTCATGGCCTCAGTTTTTATGTCATTCAGGCCATATAACAACATAGTTATGGACTATAAGGATTTCTGAATGCTTTCAAAGCAATCTACCTTACACGGAACTCGAGTAGCGGTTCTCCCTTTAACAAGTTCGTGAAGCAGATCCTTTAATGTCACTTGTGACTTCCAAGATTATATTGTTTAATACGTTGTTGGGGGGGGGGGGTGGGGGGGGGGGTGGGGGGGGGGGGGGGGGGGGGGGGGGGGGGGGGGGGGGGGGGGGGGGGGGTACGTTGTGGGGGGGGAGATAGATCGGATGGGGGGGGGTGGTCCCATGATTAGTTTAAAAAACTAATTTGTACTATAACAACGTGTTTAAATCACATAGTTTTTTCTTAAACAAAATCGATTTAATTGACTTTTGTTTAAAACACTAATGTTTTGTAAGATCCGTTATACAAAACCACTTTAAAGGAAGTCTTTCGACTAAACAATTAAACAATATCGCCTATTACATAATGTTTTTAACAAAAAAACGCATATGTAATATGATGTTGTCAATTTTCATTAAGAAGATCTTAATAGATATGTTTCACATGATCTATTTCTACAATGAAACTCAACAAGGTTTCAGTAGATCCACTATTCTAAAGAAACTCAACAAGGTTTCTATAGAACTTTGTACCAACATCCTCTTTTTTGTACTTGCGTTCCAATGACTCTCATAATTCTTTGGCAGTCGTGGTCTTGCAGTACACGTTGTACAAAGAGTCCACCAGACCATTCAGAACATAGTTTGTAACTCAAGAATCTGAATGTTTCCATGCTTCCACAGCTTGCACAGCCTGTGCATTAGAAAGTTTACCTTCCTTAGGAGGTTCCACCTGAGGTGCAGTCTCATTTAAGAACCGCGCACGGTTCAAAGTTATGAGATAGAAGAACATCTTCTGTTACCACCTCTTAAATTTCTGTCCATTAATTTTTTCGGGTTTTTCTGCATGATTAGCAACTATGTTGGTAACCGGCGCACCAGTTACGTTCACATGAGTAGTCACAATCGTGTTTGTCATCCTGACAGATCAAACACAAACATAAACTGGTATCCAAGAAATTCAATCCTGATTTCTATAATCTTGTACCGGATCTGCTTCAAACAAACTCAATCTTGGTTTCAATGAATCAATAGATCAGTTTAATAGAAACTCCAATCTTGTTACAAATAAACGATATGAACATCTGCTTAAACACACAACATTATAGAGATGTAATATCTCTGTATTAAAAATCTGTTTAATTAAAACGATATCCAAAGAAAACTCAGATCTTGGTTTTCGACAGAAAAGAGTTTATAAAATCAGTTAAATAATATTTGAATTCAGATTTTAAGAAGTGTTTATATTTCGGTTAACAAATTAGGTTTTAAGATGTAAGGAAACATGTACACTTTTATTAAAATAAAATCAGATTACAATCAATAATAATTAACAGAAATTAAGAAAACAAAAATAAACAACACAAAATTGGGTAGAAGCAAAAGACAGACACTATGAACGATAAATAAGAAAACAGTAAAAGGTCGTGGAACGAGGCACGTGTTGGACACGCTTCCCTTAAAACAGATTCGTCGTCTGTTTCCCAGGGTACAACGTTCAAAGCTGTTGTACAGCCGGACCTGACATACTTGCCTGAAATATCACGAAAAACAGAGTGCTTCTGATCGAAAAGACTGCTGGAAAACTTGTTAATGGAGCTTTTCTCTCTTGTGTGTTTTTTGTGGGTCTGAATGGTTGAGATTTGCATCTATTATACCCATTCAAATGCATATGGTGTAATGGTGCAATCAATGTCAATTAATGCCTTAATAATGAGCTGCTATAAACCAAATCATAACAGCCAATTTAATTGTCAATTAATGACACATTAATTTGCAGTTATAAACCTTTGAAACAAATCATAACAGCCAATTTAATTGTCAATTAATGACACATTAATTTGCAGTTATAAACCTTTGAAACAAATCATAACAACCAATTTAATTGTCAATTAATGACACATTAATTTGTAGTTACCAAACGAGCTCGTAACTGACATTTAACCATTTTCCTCCATTCCAACTTTCCTTCTTTGAGACTCGATATTCAAAGTCTCACAACTCTGTTTTGGACATATACTGGCTCGACCTTGCCTTACATTCAATAATTATATTTACTAATAATTATCTATGTCCAAAGTTAGTGAAAACACATTTTTCACTAAAAATTTTCCAACATGGATAAATCATCACCATCCATTTGAGTTCGATCTAATGGTGAGGATTAATCTAAGATTTAATTGAGTAAACCTTCTTTTTTGTCATAGTATATAAGCCAAAAGTTCAATATAGACCCAATATTTGTCATAGACCCAATGAACCAATCCTAGCCACTCATTTTTTCATCAAAAATAAAAAACCCACTTTCCACCTTTAAAAAAAAAATTAAATATCTCACACACTGTTAATCGTTACGCAAAACAAAACATATCATCGCGACGAGAATTAAATTATCTTTCTATAGAGGGGCGACACTAATACTTCGGACGAACTGTATTTATGATTTTATGAAGTCATATACGATTTTATTAAATCATATGATGATTTTATGAAATCATATATGATTTTATGAAATCATATATGATTCGTTATACGAATAATAAATGTATTCTTTTTAAGCTATATATTTTTTGCCGTTGAACAAGACAAAAAAAAATAGCTGTCAAACCGGTGTCTTTGTGAAATTGGTTAGCAGTTACCAATTGGACTCAAAATTTTCTTGCAAGTCAAAAAATGCGAAACATTAGTTAAACTTACAAATTAACATTATTATATGTGGTTTTTGAATGAATAAACTCGCAGCTTTTATTTTCCCAGAAACTGATGATCCGAAAACACAAGTAAAAACAAACATATTGCTTACACTTTAGAAAAAATTCATTTGCATATCAGTTTCTCCTCACATACTGAGGGATAAATCATCACCATCCATTTGAGTTTGATCTAATGGTGGAGATTAATCTAAGATTTAATTGAGTAAACCTTCTTTTTTGTCATAGTATATAAAGCTTTCTTTTTTCCGTTCTTCATTTTATTATCATTTATTTCACACACATCTCTCTCCACCGGAGTTCATCTTCTCCGATTATAACCTGTGACCACTCCTCCACACTCCTCTGACGCGCTACCCGATCCCCATCCACCAGACTCCATTCATCTCTCTCATCTAAATCACCGTCAACACCGTCACGATCTTACACCACCACAGCATCTACGACCGTGCAACGATCATTGCGATGGAGTCACGGTGTTGATTGGAGGTCTAATAAAGTTTAAATTTATGCTGTTTGAAATGAGGTATGCGAGTAGCTTATGTGTTAATAAGGATTAATTATGATTCTATTATCGAGTTATAGAGATGTTTGACCTTAAAGTAAAATTCCAGTTATGTGATTTGAATAAGGGGTTGTGATTGTGTGCTTATTTTACTGTGGTATTTGATTGACAATTTAGTTTCGGATTGTGATTTTGTTATAGAGTTATAGTGATGCTGATTGGTGATGTGCAGATTGACCTAAAATTGAGTAAGAATTATGTGATTTGAATAAAGGATTGTGATTGTATGCAAGTAGCTTATATAATGTTATACAAGCTATAGTGATGTTAATTCCTGATGTTTAATTGAATAGGATTGATTTCTGAGGACTCACTATCGTCTTCCTCCGATACTAAGATTCTATTTATAGCTTGATTAGCATATGTCTGTTGTTTATGTTATCTCTGTTGATATTGACTGGTTAGGTTAGATTTTGATATTGTTTTGTGACAATGGGAGTGTTTAGGAGCTAAAATCGGATGTGTATGTAGTAAATGGTAATGGGAGTGTTTAGTGGCCAGTGACCTTAGTTTTGATCTTTGGGTACGTAGCCTTAATAGCATAACTTTTTGACAATATAAGAGTGTGTACAGAACCAAAGAAATCAATGTCATAAAACTGCTTCTGTCATAACTTTATTGATCTCAACTTGTGTCTTTTAGTTAGCATAGCGTTGGTCTTGTTGACAATGTGAATCCATACAATTGAATTTGTTGATTTTTTTCACAGCTTGTGCTTGAATCTTGTAATTTTTTAGAGAATAGAAGACAAGGGAAAGGAATACGGTAAATACAAAAGATTCGGAGACTTTGTATGGTTTGTTCGAGAAACATGTACAAAGCTAAGTAAAGATACACACACGACCACATATATACTTTTGGTATATCTGGCTTTTTAAATTTGAGTCTTGCAGGCTCATCTGATGGTCAACTTGGTTTACGTGGAACTGTTGTTTTTCTCCATGGTGCTCCAACACAATCCTACAGTTATCGAGTTGTGATGTCTCAGGTTGTGATTCTGCTTCTTCCGTATGAATGTTTTTTTTCTTCTATCGGCCGTAATAATATATTTTCTAGCAATATATTGAGCTTCTTCGTATATATATCTTTAGTTGGCGGATGTTCGTTTCCAGTGTTACGTGCCTGATTGGTTAGGATTTGGTTTTAGTGACAAGCCACAGGCAGGATTTGATGGCTTTGACTACACGAGTATCTGATATATGAACATAGTTTCGTCACTGTGAGTCTTCATTACTTGCCTCCTGTGTCTGTAATGTTGCTAGTAGGGTCACCAAATTGGTGGATCAGGTATTTAGGTAAAAACGGGCTGAACTTAAGTATGTATGCAGACAATAGACTTTGGGCAACTTTAAACCAGTACCCCTTTTTAGTTGAACTTGTTGTTCTGACCCGTCTGAGATTATTCACATCACACATTGACACATTTTTTAAGTAAGGTGGTCGAATATGCGGCATCTAGGTTCAAATCTAATAATCGCCTAATCCCCATTTGTATATTTAGATGTTTATGACAGACTTAATAAGAAGGGGGAAAAGTTGGTTTCTTCCAATTACTTGTAACACAAAAAATTAGTGTTGTATGGCATGTAAGTTTACACACTAATTTATATTTCTATTAAATCCTTTCAATTGAGTGACTATTTAATTGTTTAAATCTAACATAACAGGGGTTATCCGAGGTACATCATATTTTTCGTTTAATCAGCTTTGATGATTGCTGGTTTAAGAGGTATAAGAAATGCGCTTACATGGATATGTTGAATACTTGAATCCACAATTGTATCATGTTATCATAATGTTTATATTTGTTTTGTACAACCATTTACAGATGGCAACAATCCGTTCCCCTGAATTTGAGGCTGCTTAAGAAGATCTTTATGCTTGTGAACTTTGCATATACACTTCTCGTCCTGAACTACTCATGCATTGGTTTCATGGTTAGTATTGTTTGAATTTCGAGCTCGAGTGATTGACTTTTTAAATTCACTTGTGGTGTGAAGGGCGGATTGTTTAATGATTTCATTATTGTGCAACAGGTACTTAGCCTACATGAAACACTCACAGCATACGGAAGTGTATACTACATTGGAACTATTATTCCTGTTGTAGAATTCCTTCTTGGTAACGTAATCAAAACAAAGTTGGCTAGATCCAATGCACAAAAAGAACAATGATAAAAAGATTATTTCATTTGGAAATATATGTGCCATCATCTACATTTGAATCTTGTAGTGTACTATATATGTTTATCTGATACAACCATTTTTAAGGGTATGTTTTTTTTAACCAGGAACAACTAAAAAACAAGGAACAAATCTAGCTCTTAAATAAAAAGCATGAATACCCTGGATTTAATTTATTCCAAACATAAGCAACACATCAAACAAAATTGTTTTCAAATTTCTGAACATAACAATAACCATTTAGAATAATAAACCTAGATTGAACCAGTGTTGAGCCATTGATTCTCGTAAATCTGGTGTAAAACTTTACCGGTTGTATTTGCACTTTGGTATAAACTGTTGTAACGAGTAAATTTTGTTATTAATCCAAAAGTCACTTGTGATATTTAAAAATTATGTGATCAAACAAGTGCGATGTTACCGGTTGTATGACATATGTAATATCACTTGTGACACTTAAAAATGCTTCGTCGCAACGTGTAACCGCTGTCACCCTCGTTATATGATATGTTTGATATCACTTGTGATATTTCATTAACATAGTTAATATCTAATTTCACTTGTGATATTTCATAAACAAACAAGTATGTTTTTTAACCTTTAATATCACGTGTGATATTTCATTGATTTGTATATTTTATTTATTTATTATCACATATGTGTTTTCTAATATTTTTATACTTTTCAGACACAAGAAATGTTTTACTGTCGGTTCATGTTTGCTTAAAAATAAAACTTTGCTCAAAAATTATGTTTTTTTTTTACTTTTTAACATATAATCAATGTTATCTATCCCTTGTGATATTATACTTTTGGTAGGAATAAAAAGGTTAAGTCTTTTTAGGCGAATTCTTATTTTGCTTAAAATCAATGTTAAATTAATGCAACACTTGTTTGATTTTGAGAATACATCAGTTTGCTTCATTTTTATTCATTTTCGTATTTTTAAATGACACTTATTTATGTCTTGTGATATAATAGTGTAACGTATTTAAAATGACGTTCTTAGTCACTTAAGAGTAATAATTCATGTGATAAAGCAATATAATGTGACATTAATTCTAAAGTTCTACATATGAATAATATCATAGGTGATAAACTGTAACTACGAAGAGTTTGGTGTAATCAATGTTATTTATCACTTGTGATATTATACCGTTTTTAGGAATAAAAGTGTTAAGCCTCTTTAAGCAAATTTTTATTTTGCTCAAAAGCAATGCTAAATTAATGCAACACTTGTTTGATTTTGAGAATACATCGAGTTGTTATTTTCATAGTTTGCTTCTTTTTTATTCATTTTGGTATTTGTAAGTGACACTTATTTATCACTTGTGATATAACATTGTATCCTGAAAAGTATTTAAATTGTCCGTCTTAGTTACGTTAGAGTAATATCTCAGGTGATAAAGTAATAAAATATGAAATTAGTCACTTTAGAGTAATATCTCAGGTAAAAAAGTAATAGAATGTGAAATTAATTATGGTATTGTACATGCGAATAATATCACAGGTGATAAACCAATAAAATGACAAATAATAGACATTACTCATGTCTGGTTATATATATTCTATTAACCCAAAAACATCTGAGGCTGCATCATTGTCTACAACAGTTACCCTGCACTTTTTTCAATTACTTTCATAATCCTTCTCTTTCTTCGTTCTTCCACAAACTGCTTCATTTCTTTCTCGTCCGGGTGTTCAGTTGCAAACTAGTTTTTTTAGTTTAGCATTGGATTGATTTGTTTTGTTTTGTTTTGTTTTGTTTACCAGTATAATATCACAAGTGATAACATTAATTACATGTTAAGAATGTCAAAAATAACCACAATTAATGTCACATTATATTGCTTTATCACGTGTGATATTAATTATATGTGGAATACCATAACTAATATCACATTATATTACTTTATCACATGAGATTTTATTATTATTTATTTATCACTGGTGATACTACAATGTCAGGGGTAATAATTGTTAAGCTACGAGTGAATCTTAGTTTATAAAGGTATTGGTATAGGGTTTGGTGGTTACGGTTTTAGGGGTTTTGGTATAGGGTTTAGTGGTTAGGGGTTTAGGGTGTAGGGTATAGATTTTAAAGTTTATGTATATATCACCTGTGATATTACACCTAGTGGTTAGAGGTTTAGTTTTTTGGTATAGGGTAGTGGTCAGGGGTTTAGGGTTTTTGGTATTGATTTTAAAGTTTATGTATATATCACTTGTGATATTATACCTAGTGTTTAGGGGTTTAAGGTTTTTGGTATAGGGTTTAGTGGTTAGGGGTTTGGGGTTTTTGGTATAGAGATTAGTGGTTAGGAGGGGTTAGGGTTTTTGGTATAGAGTTTAGTGGTTAGGGGTTTAGGGTTTTTGGTATAGGGTTTAATGGTTAGTGGTTTAGGCTTCTGGTATAAGGTTTAGTGGTTAGGTGTTTAGATTTTTTGGTATATGATTTAGTGTTTAGGGGTTTAGGGTTTTGGTATAGGTTTTAAAGTTTATGTATACATCATTTTTTTATATTATACCTAGTGGTTAGGGGTTTAGGGTTTAGGGTTTTGGTATAAGGTTTAGTGGTTATTGGTTTAGGGTTTTTGGTATATGGTTTAATAGTTAGGGGTTTAGTGTTTTGGGCATATATTATAAAGTTTAGGTATATATCACTTGTGATATTATACCTAATGGTTAGGGGTTTAGAGTTTTTGGTATAGGGTTTAGTGGTTAGGGGTTTAGGGTTTTTGGTATAGATTTTATTTTTTTGTATATATCACTTATGATATTATACCTAGTGGTTAGGGGTTTAGGGTTTTTGGTATAGTGTTTAGTGGTTAGGGAGGGAGGTTTAGGGTTTTTGGTATAGGTTTAGAGGTTAGTGGTTTAGGGTTTTGGTATAGCGTTTAGTGGTTAGTTGTTTAAGTTTTTTGGTATAGGGCTTAGTGGTTAGGGGTTTAGAGTTTTTAGTATAGGTTTTAAAGTTTATGTATACATCACTTGTCATATTGTACCTACTGGTTAGGGGTTTAGGGTTTTTTGTATGTGGTTTAATGGTTAGAGGTTTAGGGTTTTTGGTATAGATTTTAAAATTAATGTATATATCACTTGTGATGTTATACCTAGTGGTTATGGGTTTAGGATTTTTGGTATAGGTTTAGTGGTTAGGGAGGGGGATTTAGGGTTTATTGTGTATGGTTTAGAGGTTAGTGGTTTAGGGTTTTGGTATAGGGTTTAGTGGTTAGTTGTTTAAGTTTTTTGGTATAGGGCTTAGTGGTTAGGGGTTTAGGGTTTTTAGTATAGGTTTTAAAGTTTACATATACGTCACTTGTGGTAAATCAGCGGCAGGTGAAAGTCGTTCTTCTCAACAGGTCCGAATAGTTTGTGAATCATTTAGAAACTAAAATAACCAGTGGATAGCAATATCATTCCTTATTCTCAGTATTGATTGGGATCACAACAAGTAACTGTTCAGAATTCAACTCCTCTGCACAACAAGATGATTTAATATTATCTATGATTGAACAACTAAAAACCCAAGTTGCTAATTGTACCAAGATAAATCTAAGAAATAAGAGTGTGAATGATACCTTAACTGCTACGGCTTGAAAAGATCAAAGGAACAAGTTTAAAGTATTGTGAAAGAAGGACAAATGTTGATTCAAAGAGACAAAATAACGTTTTCAGACAAACCAGTGTGTCACATCTGTAAATTGATCTTCTTAAACAAACTCTTTCAGAACATTTAAAAGAAAAGGAATCTTTATTACAAATGTTACTCTTCTAAAAAATGATTTAAAAAGAAGAATCTAGAAACAGTTGATAGAGAAATAGCTTCTAGAAAATGCAGATCAAACATCTAGATAATATTGTTTTTTAAAAGAGATCATCTGCACAAACTGTTTCACATGGTTGATTAAACCTCAGTTTTTTCTATATAGTAACCACTAAACAAGCTCTAGGTTTTCAAAATCCCTTCTATCTACATAAAGCTCAGCAATCGAAACCAAAGCTATATGTTGGCGATATTATTGTTTAAACTAACCTATGTATGATGTCCTGACTCAGAAGAGACATTTAACACTTGCTGAGATGAGTGTCGTTCCAAAATGATTTTAAAACTATAAGGATAATATGATGTTAGAAAAGGAAACTGCTAGTTGATACCACACCGAATAGATGTATGCCGCTCTTTACCAACTTTAGTAAGATAGTTCCAACACATTTGTTCCACAAACTGATATTAACTCTAACAAGCTTTTGAGTCCCTCATAATTCTATGAATTGCTTCAAAACTCACACTTTTTATTAGACTCACCATGTTGAGGGTCCAAAAGACTTCCTAAGGGGTCAAGTCAGCATGGTTTAACACGAGTTTGAAGAAACTTAGACCACCATCTTGCTAACCTTGATGTGGTAGCAAATAAAAGGACCCTACCCACAACTATCCCGGAGGGTTCGTGGGGTCTCGAACATACAAAAGCTTGTTTTTAGGATGAAATAATCTATTTGTAAAAGCTCTTGAAGGACTTTAATTAGTAACATTCACCAACATTAGGTGATGAACTTTCTTAAATCCAAAATTCTTTCTACAAATGGAACAGGCTGTGAACAACATCGTATGAGTCAATAATATTTGAATAAGATGAATCAAGTTTTTTGAACGAAAATGAACGACTCTTGTAACAAGTGCTTAGAGCAAAAGATATTGTGAACTTAATTGCGAATTATTCTACTGATAATGATTCTTGAATGTGCGTGGAATGTCAAAAGAGTCTCAAACTTGAGACTGAGCTTCAAAAAATATTTCGTTGAAAAAGAAACTTAACGATAAATTGTTCAAAATTTTACCATCCTTGAAAATCATTGCATTTATTTAGAATTGACACTCAACTTTTAAACAAGTAAATTTTTCAAAGGAAAATTCTGTTTTCAAATCAAAGTGTTTCCAAGTTTGATCAATTGTTTTGAATTAAATGAAACGAAAAGCTCAGTCCAAGAGAAGACACAGTAAGTTAAGAAGTTGAAGAGAGAAGTAAATCACTAAGTGAAAAAATAGATAAGGATAAGGATCAAACAGGTCTTCGAAGAGATTGAAACCATTTAATAATTGAATGGACATAGGTGACAAAGCTTATTGGCTGTGAACGACATTTGACACAGACTTACAAGCTACTTTAATGACTCGATTAAAACCCAGCGACTTATTCAATCAAGAAGAACAATGTGCTAAGTTAATTAGTGCTAGTCCAACTTAAGTCTGTGAAAATTTCTGATTTAAATGCAAGTTTGTCAGGAAAGAAGGCTTTGAATTACAGCTCTCAAGGGATGAATTCAGGAAACCAAAAGAAAAAAGACCCTAGTAGATAATAATGATTTGTAGACCCCCCTAGTAGATCCACAGTTGCTTCAAGTTAATGTGAAACCAATAACCCCCAAATTGTTTATAATAGAAAGGACATCACATTCTGCCTATATTAAGCATTCCTCTAGGAAGAAGCCGCAGTTCTTAGGGATCTAGTCGATCATATTAAAGCTAATTATCCCTTAGATCCACTCTTAGAATCTGCCTGTAAGTATACTAAACTAATTCAGGAGATGCTTCTCCCTAAAATCAGTATAACCTTGTCCTAACTCAACGTATGGAGAACAATTATTGGTTGTGACCCCGATGAACGAAAGTAAAAGAAGTTAGTTTCACTGAGCCTGTCACATCCTCAAGAACACCAAAAAAGCCCATACCTCAAACCTAGCTTCTAACAAACCTATGTTGTCTTCTACAGGAGTAAAACAGTCTACTAGTGCTAGCGGATCACAGCCTTCAGGCAATACAAAGAAAGATAAGATTCAGCAAACACCAAGTAGTACTCTGAAGAATAAAGTAGAAGCCCACCCTAGGAAAGTTAAATCTAGTTTGAAAAATAAAGACTGTGTTGTTGCACCTAAAGGAACTGCTCATGTGCAGCATTCCAAGCTTAATGCGAATTATGAACTTAAATGTGTTAAGTGTAATGGTTGCATGCTTTCTGATAATCATGATTTGTGTGTTCTTGATTTTATCAATAATGTGAATGCTCGTGCTAAATCTAGATCTGTTAAGAAAAATTTAAAGAGAAAAGTTTAGAAACCAACAGAAAAGGTGTTTACCAATATTGGATATATCTGAAGACCTACTGGCCGAACCTTCACTATAGTAGGAAATGTGTGCCCTTTAACTAGGATTACCATAACTACTGAAGTGCCCCGTAGGAAACCAATTACTCTAGATAATGATACACCTAAACCTACTGCAACATTGGTTTATTTAAGGAGACCTAGGAAATCTAAAATAATATGAATGCTCGTGCTAAATCTAGATCGGTTTTCGGTTTAGACTGTCAAACCCATATCCAACCCGAGAACCGAATTAGTAGTTCGTTTCGGTTCGGTTTTGGCAAATTCGGTTCGGTTATTAGTTCGGTTCGGTTGTTTTCGGTTTTCAGTTTTTTCGATTTTTTCGGTTTTTTTCTCACCCCTAACAGAAGGACTAATATCTTTTAATGGTGACCCTTGGGCTTTGTACGCAAAATGGTGACAAAAAATTACGGAAAGTGATATGTTTAAAAGGGTGTTGAGGAATGAGGATCAAGACTTCGTCCTTTTGGATTTAATTGGTGAGCATTATTGTAATCACTAATCATGGTTGTCACCTATTTAAAAATAATTGTTTCAATGTATCACAAACTAGAACAGGGTAGAATTTTCATTAAGAAAAACCGCTACTATTCACATCTTAATCAAACGAATGAATGTATAACTTATTATAACTAGCGGAGTATTCACGAATTACGACAACGGGCACTTTGTTAATAAAAATTTATGAGAATAATGTATTTGTATATGTAGTTTTTCATCAAGAATAATGATGATATTATAAAATTAAGAGGTATCTGCTTATTATTTCTTACGATGATAAATATAACAATAGGATAAGTAGGGAAATTTCTACCTATATGTTTCTACTTATATATGAGTCAAGGCATGAAAAAAATTCATGATGACTGGACATGTTAAATGATGACTGTTATGCTGCCTGTAATGCTGACTCAAAAGGCAATTTGGAACATTTTTGTGAGTAGGCAATAACAATGTAACAATGGGTAGTTTCGACAATTAACAACTTTCATAAACCTTTGCTTAATTCTCGCATCTTTCATTCTTCAGTTACAACTTTGAGTTACAGATCTCTCCAATTCAAATTAAACATTCAGCTGGTGATTACATTTCATTTTTTACTTATTATGTGTTTATCATTGTTCCATGTTTTTTTGTGGGTATGTATTTATTATCAATTCCAAACATGTTTTTTTATTTTTAAGACTGCAACCTATGATTGTTGTATGAATTTTTAAGCTAAAAGCTAAGTATGCCTAATAAGGTAGATATATTAAAGTAAATATACTTGAAAACGTAAATATATTGTTAGTCTGGATCTGTTCTGTTAGTATCTGTTAAGTTAGTAAAGTATATGTTCTTATCATTCTGATAGTAGAGTAAATATATCATGTTCTTATCATTCTGTTATAGTTCATGTGTACATACATGTTTTTATGTTTGGGGTATGTATACATTCAGATTCTGACTACATTTGAAGTTTTAGTTATTATGTGTTTATCATTGTTCCATGTTTTTTTTTGTGTATGTGGGTTGTGTAAAAGGTCTATCATACTAACTTTAAAAGGTTTATATTAAAGTGAATATTCTTAATACCTGACCATGGTTTATAGTTCATGTGTATATGCTCTGATGGTACAACACGACGTATGCCTAATTCATGTTCTAACTGTGTACATTTGAATATAGATACCCAAACTGTTGTGATAAGAACTTATATTCTTTTATTGTAAACTAAATACATCTAATTAACATGTTCTTAGTTTTTGGTTGATTATGCAGTTTCAAACTTTATATGAAATTAGTATTTACTGTTTCTATTGTTAGTGTATATATAAAAAAAACGGACAAAACTTAACAAAACTTTTACTGTTTATATAGCAGTCAATGAATATAACTTAACAAAACCTTTTAACACTTTATATCAGGAGATAATAGGAATAAGAAAATCACACCAATCAGCGAAGTTGACCCTATGTTGGACAACATATCTGTTCAAGGGAGGTGTATTTCTATCTGGCATTCTCATAGAGTGAATGCTGCTCATGATCCTTATAGTCTGGATCTGGTCTTGCAAGATGCTCAGGTATTCATTTCCTTATGTTTTTTCACTATAGAGTGATAATAACTTTGTTTTGATAATCTTATTATCTGATTCTGCTTATAAGTTGTTTAGATAACCAATCCCAAGCCCAAACCTTCCCTTTGAGTCTGCTAAACAACTCCCTCTTTTTCAGCATCCATAGATCATTATAGGGATGAACATATTAACTCGGACCAGCTTATATTATATCAGTTATATATCGATTGGATGTACCCCGATCTTCTCACAGTTACCTTCATTTTTATCTTTTTTTGATCCTTATGTGACATTCACCTCATGCAGCGGATCTAGATTTGAGAATAGGGTGAAATTTGCAAGGGGAAAAGTTCTTATTTTGTGCTTTTACATCTATTCTATCCTGTTCACATGCATCTTTGTGTTTTTTGTTTCTTAAATGTTTGAAAACCTTGCTAATCTGGTCATCATTTGTCTAGGGTGCCAAAAGATGTAGTGGTAACAGGTAGCAAGTGCTACGTCATGGAATGGATCACAGGTTAGTAGTTATTTCATTGAGATAAGCCTTCAATTTTATAATCATTGTAGGTCGGTCTAATATGAGAGAAATAGTAGGTTTATCGCTAGAAAACGAGTGACAAATCTTCAAATTAGCTAAAGATGATATTTGTGTGATAAAAGTACATCAATACAGTATATGGATTTAGTGTTCTTGGGAAACTGATTATTGGTGATTCTAAGATGACAAATTAATCAATTAATATTTCAAAGGTTGGAAATTTTGGATATAACTCCCGTGTTCCATCATTGCGGGGGCAGATTTTTTCTGATCATTAATAATACGAATGCCCCACAAAACTCCCACCAAACGCGCACCACATAAAGAACCAAACAAAATATTCGACCAGTATACACAAAGTGACCAAAAACTATTTACTTCACTACTACTTTACCTCTACGGCTGTGATTTAACTTGCAAAAATTCCTAAAAGTATAAAATACACCGAACTAGACACAAAAGACTGATAAGAAGTACACATAACTTCTCATTCTGTTCACACTTCGCTACCAAAATCATTTAAAACATATTCAATTCGAATGACACCCACTAACAATAACTTTCGGCCTATCCCTACAGACAAACTCAACAAACAACATACAACACCAAAACTTTACACTCAAAAAATCACAAACTATCCCCAACCCTCACCTCTGACATCACATACTAAATCGACTCATAACAAACATCATAGTAAATCGCACAACACATATCAACATCATAAAATACCACGACAACCCAGACTAACACACATGTCAGACATAGGTATTCATCTAGAAAACATCTGTAGGTTCTACACTCACAAGGAGTACCTCATATGCAGAGTCTGAAAGTTTACAAATCCCACTAATATACAATAAGTCCATGTCTCAGAAAAATCAGAACGAGGAACAAGAACAGAAGTGAAAGGTCCCACGTCACAGCTATAACCAACACAAAAACTGAAACCAGAAAAAGGGGTAAAACAAAAGAAGCACAACACACAGCCGAGACATAAACAAACAACAGAACAAACAAAATATAATAATAAAACCCGCGCGCGAAGTAAAACAAAGGACCAAAGAAAACCATTCCAACCAAACCAGACCACAAAACCAAACACCTATACAAACAAAACATCCACCACAAACCACACACCACAACCTAACACCAAACACAAAAACCGCCGATTAGTCTACGGTTCGCCCCACTAAAGATTAAGAACCCCATAAGCACCCTAATGAATGTATACACACCCCAAATCAAACAAAACATCAAATTGGTGGTGTTAGCACGCTACAAGATAAAGACGGTCAAGTACAAGAAGAAAGCGGCGTCATAAAAAGAAAATGTCACAGCACCCAAAAACAGCCCACAAGGCCAATCTGTGCCCGCCGTTGCTAAACCCACCTTCAACATGCTATCTATCAGCACCCAACGAACCCTCTGCCCCCCTTTTCGACTTGCTGTCTCACATTTCCTCCGCCCGATACGCCCCACGGCCAATCTTCGTCTCTGAGGCGCGTATTGTCCTGCAAACACAGCATAGCGATAAGGCCGTGAAAACCGCGCGCAAATAAGCACGCCAATTTTTAGAAGACTTATTACAAGATCACAAGGACTTGATCCTTATTATAAGTATTATGTTTTGGTATGTATATGCCTTCGGGATAAAACATATCCGCCTACGCTATAACCCGTCCGATAACCCTACCACATAACTCAATTTTAACGCCTTATTAACTCACTAAATATAGACCATTCTATAAATAATTTTATATAGCCTGGCCCTTGAAGTCACCGGCCTTAATACGTGCTATGACACCCAAAGTGCGCATTTAGCAAACTCGCCTCCACGTCTGGCCTAACAAGCTCTTGCAGGCTCTGGCTATGTCCCCCGCCCCCTTCAGACGCTATTAACGGCACTAAAAAACCTAAGAACCCTCTACTCTCAACACACGGCAATACGATCGTCACAATCAAACAATCATGTATGCCAAGAACTCATTATGAATAAACAAACAATAACCTTCTCATCATGACAATCAACTAGAACCCCTTTTGGTCGAACCAAAATCCAAAACCGAATCCCTTGGGGATTTCGGTCGATCGAACAAAGGGAGAGGGGAGGAGGAAGTTAGGGATTTTTTAGCAAGTGGAATATCAAATAATGAATCAAGGATTCATTATATATATGGATACAAGACTTGGCTTGCAAGTCAAGCACTCCCAATCCCTTTGGGATTACTCCACCGATCGGCCCAAACAAAAGGGAGGTAAAAAAACTTTCTGTTTCCTCGTTTTCCATATATTAGTCATTCCTTTAACATTTAACGACTAATATATTTCCCGTTAAATGTTTAATATATTTAACGATCGTTTATTAAATCACTAATTAATATATTACACTTAATATATTAATATCATCGTTTTACATATTAACGCGTGCGTCCTCGTAGGCTCAAATAAATTCCCGGACATATATTATTTTACGTGGACATAATCCAACATGCCCTATGTGCGTTCCAAGTCCTTGATGCATGAAGCTGGATAATCTGTACGTGCTGGACTCCATCTGAGATTAAGCGACGGGAGTGTATAGTAACACTGTTTCTGCATTGTTTTTATGATGAATCCATCTTCAATACGATCTCGAAAACACCGATATACACTGTCAAACTCAGCGGCTGATCTCACAAAAAAACATGATTCCATATTCCGTGGTCCTCATTGGAACATGATATTCCGCATTTCTTTCTAATGAATAATATGGAGGACTTGAATGAGGTGGTGTAACTAGTATGACACAGGTGATAATGAAAAACGTATAAAAGATTAAATAAACGATGACTTCTTTTAACAATTGAGACTTCAATGGCCTCGACACCATTTTATCGAGTAACTTGTGCATCAAAGTTGCCTTGTGCTTCATATTACTATCCACCATATGCGTCGACATAATCGATCCTTTAAAAAGACGAATTATAAAATATTAGCTTAACATATATAATCACAATGGTAGAAAATTATCCTAATAAATTATTAATACATATATTGAGAGCCTTAGTCGCCTTCAAAGAAAACTCCACGTACCTTAAAAAATATAATCACAATGGTAGAAAGTTAGTTTTCTTTTTAGATGAACATTGTTTTTACATGCATGCCACATGTTTCATAATATATTTCATAAATGTTAAATTTATTGACGAAACTTAAACCTACAATTTTCTGGTTAGTAAATACATTCGTATACCACTTAGGCAAAATACTGTTCTCTTAAAAGTTGTTTTTTAACACATACTTAAGTGTTTTACAGCGTAAACCGCTAATATTTTAACACTCCCTTGGATTAATACTTAAGATCAAATTGTATATATATGATGCTGCTACACACCTAGGCCTAGGTGATTTACAACTTGAAATACTTAAACAAGTCTTGATTGCGTGTGTAACAAGACTTGATTTTGACAACGATCGAGAATGATAGATATCATGTTGAAAGAGAACGGATATATTATACTAAAATTTACATTATAATATACCAACATGGCAACATATAGTTAAATTTAACAGGTCAGAATCCTATAGTGTTGAACTTTCGATCAACAACATGTACATATGGAAGCTGTAATGCGGAATAAGTCGATACGAATGAATAAAGTACAACACGACAGAAAAGTAAACCACACGTATTCTACCTCCTAAACGATTTGTGTATTGAGAACGATAGGGAAAAAACGGTGACGTACTGACGTGTGTGGTTTTTTAGTCCATATTTCGCGCTAGCTTTCAAGGTTTGTTGGTATTTTTTTATACATATTTCAAAGATTTTAGTCATATTTTCAAAGCACGTAAAACAAATTAGGTCATACATTTAAGCCTCAACGTTGTACATTAAATTTCTAATTCCTAGTTAGTCAGAATAAATTGGTCGTAACATATAGATATTAATCAAATATCAATCAAATATATTGACTAATATTTGATTAATAATAGAAACATACCTTGAATCAAGGGAAATATTTGAATTTTGGACTCTCGCGGATGCACTACTTTGGCTCCCTTGGATCTTGTTTTTCTTATTTTTTTGACAGGTTTAGTTTTTTTCTTTGTGTTTAATCGAATGGCCTTTTGATCTTATATAATAAAAGGCGAAACCTAATCCTAATCCACATCTAATTTTACTTTCTAAAGAATGGGCATGGTTTTGGTGAATAAAGGTGAACATGGACTGTTGGTGTTATGTCCGAGATATGTGGTACGTTGCAGCCGATATCTGGTGAAGAAGTACCAGAGTTATGTGTATTGTTGTCCGAGTTTCGCCCTGTTTTTTTTCCAAAAGTTCAGTTCTGTATAGATAGGTTGTATCAAGAATGGGCATGTCCATTCTTATTTCATTATTTGTAACAATCTTTTGGTATAATATATGTTCATCGGTTTTCACCAAAAAATAATTTTACTTTCTAATTTTTCCAAATAAACCTCTTATAATATATATTTTCTCATATTTCAATCATAAATTTTTTAATGTATATTCTTTTTTACTAGTGGACAGTTAGATTAAAACATCCGAAAAATAAAACTTGGACTATTAATTTAAGACGAAGGACTATCTCGAAACAAGATCCTACTACTCACATACAATTTAACAAGGTGAGAGTATTATCATATGCAATTAAAAAAAATTATCTTTACGTTTTTAAAGTCTTTCATGAGGTTCATGGTTTTTGATGCCATAAACGAGACGATCAAAAATGCTAGTAATATAAAATATTTTAAACAAACAACACACTATCTTATACAGGTTCGTCCTCCAAACAAAACCCACATATCAATTTAATAAAGCTTAAAAACGACTATTTAATGTATTTTAACATCATAGTATTTTTCTTTCTCTTTTTCAATTTGAAAGTACATGTATCTTTACACATCAGTAAGGATGTAAACGAACCAAACGAATATAAACGGAGTCTTTTTTATGTTTGTTCATTTAATTTTAGCCAGACAAATAAACGAACATGATAGCTTAAACGAACGAATTTTCTTGTTCATGTTTATTTATTAAGAAATAAGGTTGTTCATATTCATTTACGTTCGTTCATCAAAATGCTAACCTAACATAAACGAACGAACGTAAATAAACATAAAATTTACAAAGTATGCACAATATTGTGTTTTATAAGTGTTGTTTTGTTTAAGTGATATATAATAAAAAGATACGATAAACGAACATAAACATATATATGATCATAAACGAGCGAATAATCTGACATTCACTAACATAAATAAACAAACAAAACTTTTGTTCATGTTCGTTCATTTAACTAAACAAACGTAAAATGTTGTTCATGTTTGTTCATTAAACAAATAAACGAACTTTTTACCAAACTGTTCACGAAATTTTCATTAAACGTTTAGTTCGTTTACATCTCTACACATCAGCATTATTTTTATATGCTTTTGAAACAATGGACGAGTCATGTGTACTTCCGAAGAAGATATGTAAACATTTTGCATCTACCTAAATAAACTTCTATGACCAAGCTAAACAAGTATATATACGTAGCACTAGTTTCATAGCCCGCCCGGATGGGCTGGCTAGCTTCATAATAAAATTTGACGAATTCTAACCGGACGTACATAAATAATGAATAACGGCAAATATCTTAAACACAAAAATGGGTTGTGCAAGTTGGGTGCACGTCATATATGTAAAAATGTGGTGTGGGTTGGGTTGGCCTCAGCAGTTATTTTTTCCACCAAAGGTTAACTGTTTATAAATGATGGTTTGCTATATATGATAACAAAGATGATATTAATTCAATAGTAAATTACCTTTCTTACAAAAAGGTTTAGGAGAAAGTTTTTCCATTAAAAATACAAAAAAGGATGACATTCTAGCCAGTTGACCTGTTTCCTCATTTGCTATAATTTTAAATTTACACACCGACCCATTAGAGATTAAAAAAATGGGTCTAAATTGCCACCTCTATAAAGAAGCAAATGACAAGACGACAAAACAAACATATTGTACTGAGGATTGGAAAGCACGAAAATTCCCTCCTTTCCCTGCTGCCTAACGCATAACTTCAGCATCTAAAGTTCCACCAATCCTCTGAAACGATCACAAAAGTAAAAAGAATCTGAAAATGACATGAAATGATATGATACTGAGCAAAGCAGAGTAGCAACATATAAGATGGGCAACCCAAAAAAAAATGGAAGTATTCCCATGCTTACTATATGCTCCATCTTTACATTTATATTCTTGATATATGAAGTGTTGATAAAGATAAGGAAAGAACAAAAAGATGTCCGTATACTTACGTTTCGTTCTTCCTGTTCTCTTTGAGATTGCAGATCCCGCTGATTCTTTTCTTCCAGCGCTTTGGCCTATGCACACACATCTCAGTTATGAGATTTAGAAGTCATTTATCAAATAAACATGTCTTATCAAATTATGACATGCATGATTGGATTAAAAGGATGAAAAACAATCCCACTATCACATACTGCTCGTTCCTGAGTACGTCGCTCTCTTTCCAGCCTTGCTCTTCGTCTTTCCTCAGGTTCCCCTTCAACTTCTTGGAATTGTGCAGATGTTTAAGCAGCTTTTGGAAAGGGAAGGTACTAGCAAGCGGTAACAATAGAAACTCAGTCATATATTATCTCAGAATAAATTTAAATGAATATATATTGGGCAGAAACCCAGGTATCGGGCTAATCCCAAATCCGCTGGACAAATAGCAGTTACAAGCAGTTAGAAAAAAACAGTTATTTTTAGTTAGTTAATTCACGAAGGGACACGGCCCTTAGTCGCACCGGTTTATTTTGTATAAATAGGAACCGATTTGTAAAAACAGAAAGATGATGACAGATTTAGATTCAATAAAAGCTTTACATTTCTGGTATATTTTGATTACAAGTTAGAAATTCGATCCAACATTTGGCATCTGAGCTTTTGGTATTTTTAAACCAAATCATCATATACCGTTTTAAGAGTGTTCCTGTTTTTTTTAATCAAAAAAACCGCACCAAATTTTTTTCCCAAAAACAGTTTGCAATAAAAACTAAACACAATCAAAAATCATTTTGTGTTTATCAAATCTTTGTATCAGGAGACCCCAACAATTGCCACCAAGTGAATAATCACTGGCAACAAAAGGGTTTCATCCCTTGCAAACTACTATCAAGAACATAACAGGAAAAATATAACCTGAAAAAAATCAAGGTTTGGGCACGGTACCAATTTTTTTTCACAGATTTAAAAAAAACCACATCGAATTGGATAACACAAAGTCATCACAAAAGGGACAGAAATTAAAATCGTCAAAAAAGGGAACGAACACACCTTTTTAAAGAATCAATAATCGAACCCAATAGAATCATCAATTGATTCACGTTTATCCAAAAACGCCCAAAATACAAGGACGTTAGAAGATCCCAAATTTGTTGCGAAACCTAATTTTCGCACAACCAAATTGAGGAATCAGTGGTTACGAACACAAGAAGAAGGGGGACGATTAAACCTGCCATTTTTAATTGGCGGTTAGTCACCCATAGAAGAGAAGGAGAAAGACCAGAAAGCCCCAAGGAGACAAACTCCCAAGGAGACGAACTCCCAAAACAAAAAAGAGGCGGACACAAATTTAGCAAAGGGACACAAAGGGTTATAATAACCCTACCAGGTTTACAAATAAACCTATTTAACCCCTTCACTTTCATCTTAATACAATCTATACTATTAGTTATAGATACATAGTTTTTAGTTTGTTTTAGAAAAGTTATCCTTTAGTTTTTAAGAACATATCTTTTCTAAAACCCGTAGACAAAATATAGTAACCTAGTGATTACACTATTTACTATATCGAGAGAATAGTTTAAGGAGTAATTAACCTTAAGTTATTCGACTTTAGAATATAAAATCCCCAATGATAGTTTTTTTTTGGAAGAAAACTAGTCCCCGTTAAGTTTGATAGCCTGTAAGGCACAAAACCAGAGTACTCACCAGGAAAATTCGACACACTTAAGTGTTAGATATTTTATTTTTGGAGATTTTATTCAATATCCTAGAGATATGACGAAAGATAGTGGAGATAGTTCAAAAAAAGGAAATTAGTACCACCAGTACACCTCAATTCCAACATCCAATGCTAAAACCCTCGAATTACTCATTATGGGCAATTCGAATGCAAATCGTTCTAGAAGCGAATGGTTTATGGGAAATGATAGAACCAGATGATAAAACCCAAGCAGACAACAAAAAAGATAAGACTGCTATCGTATTCCTCTACCAAGCCTTACCAGAAGAACAATTGCTTCAAATTACAAAACACAAAACCGCGAAAGCCATATAGGACGCCCTGAAAACTAGACATATAGGAGAAGAGAGAGTTCAACAAGAAAGGTTGCAAACACTAAAATCCGACTTTGAAATGTTACACATGAAGGAAGACGAGACCATCGACACCTTCACCGTAAAACTAACAACCTTAGTAAACAAAGCAGCCAGTCTAGGGAACAAAATAGAAGACGAAACACTAGTATGCAAACTACTAAACGCCGTACCCGATAGGTATCTGCAAATAGTTGCGTCAATAGAGCAATACTCAGATTTAAGTGATAATGACTCAATCCAAATCACAAATTCACCATCACACTTTGATCATACGCCGTTGAGAGGTTTTAGAACCCTAAATG
>BQNB010042716.1:35130-45948 GCA_026074375.1 Tanacetum coccineum
TAGTTGACTAAGTCAAACTTCTTATGTTGACAAGTCAAACTTGAATCAAACCTCACAAGTTGTGACAAATTGCCTAAGATGACTCGGTCAAATCGCACCATGAGTATCAAACCGCACCTTTTGAATCTAAGTCAAATCGCACTTGGACTTTTAACCAAATCGCACCTTTTGATTATGCCAAATCGCACATCCAAGGATCAAATCGCAGCTTTTGATTATGCCAAATCACACATCTAACAAAGTATCAAATCGCACCTTTTACTGGTCAAATCGCATATAAATGAATCAAATCGCAGCTTTTTATTTTTGATCAAATCGCATGTTTATTAATTATCAAATCGCATGTCTTTTTTTTGTCAAATCGCATATTTCACCAAAAAGCACACACGAACACAAATAAAAAAAACACTTAAAAAACACAATTTTTAACCCTTTTCATGAAATTTTTTGCAGAACGCATTATGTCTAAGGTAAATCTAACATAAAAACATAAACTTTATCATTTTTAACATCAAAAATCTTACCACTTTTCAAAAAAAATTCGAATGAAAAAAATGTAAATTCTTAGATTTTTTTCAATTTAAACACACAAAACAATCACACAATCATTCCTAGGCTCTTGATACCACATGTAAGATGTATCATTTCATCACCATACATATGAAATAAATAAAATTCTAGAGAGAGAAAAAGACTTTAGAGAGAGAAAGTAAAAGTAAGAAAAATGGAAGATTATTAAGTGAGAAATGAGTAACCAAAACCCTCCTAACATGCAAAGAGGGTGGTATTTATACTACAAGAGAGATGGAGCCTTTTAGACTTGCTTTTGGGCCGAATACTAACCTTAATGAGCTTTAGCCCGACACCTAGGCCCAATTAGCTTAAATGTAATTCTCGTAAACTACGTTTTCCTATACAAGGCTCGGGAATATATAATGACCATCACTTTACTAAAAACGAGGCTAACACCATACTACAGCAATCGTCAACCTTAATATAATCCATCACAATATCACCAATAGCTTTCACCAATTGTTTAACAATTCTACATATCTCTTCCACAACCACATCCATATGAAGCACCAGTTCATCAATAATCATACTCAGCACTAGTTGTTCATTAAGCACCAGTGGTGCATCAACAACAATCATATCAACCACCAGTTGTTCAACAAAAATCACCAGCAATGTTTCCTTAACTTGATTCGGGCCTTGTTGTACCATCATTTCTTCATACGGATGATCCAATTTCCAGTCTAAACAAAGCAATGACATTCATCAGCACAACATTTGCCTCCTGATATCCTCCAACCAACAACCAACTCAGGACATCTTCAAATCCAAGGAACCCAACCAATATTCAAGATGGCAGGTTCATAGTGCAGAATGTTCAGGGGAGATAAACTCAAGGTTATGCATGTAGTGGAGCAAAGGGTAATGCAATTGGAATAAGGTGTAACAAAAATATAGGAACTACTGCAGCAAATCAGACAAAGGTTATTCTTTATTATAACTGTAGGGGTGAGGTTCATATGGCAAGACAGTGTACTCAACCAAAGAGGCCAAAGAATTCAGAGTGGTTTAAGGAAAAGATGCTGCTTGCTCAAGCTTTGGAATCAGGGATGACTTTGGATGAGGAGCAACTTGGATCTTTGGTAGACCAGGGGACAGAGCTAATTTAGGCCCAGACACTCAGACATTGCCAACAATTGATATCTTTCAGACTGATGATCTTGATGCATTCGACTCAGTCTGTGATAAAGCTCCATCAGCAAGTACAACTCTTATGGCCAAACTCTCTGCTTATGATTCAGATGTTCTTTCTGAGGTACCAATTCAAGACACTTACCAAAATAATTATGTGCTTGATCATAGTGTTCAAAATATGTATTACTCTGAATAACCCGCTTTTGTTAACAATTCAGATATTAAAATTACAAGTGATAGCAATATCATTTCATATGATTAATATTTAAAAGAAAACAAAAGTGAAGTTGTTTAAGGTACTACTTCTCATGAACAACAAGATGTAATGATAATGTCTGTGATAGAGGAAATGTCTAATCAGGTAGCAAAATGCAATGTGGTTAATCAGGAAAATAAGACTATAAATGAATCATTTACCGATAAGCTTGGACGATACAAGGAACATGTCAAAATTTTAGAAGAAAGACAGAAATTTGAGTTAAATAACCACAAAAATATATTGATTTCCAAATGCGAGGTATAATCATTAATCGAAATGCAAAGGTTTCCAATTTTGAAAAACAAATTCACACGTTAAAATTGTAACTTTCTGAAAATGTTGAAAGTCAAAAGAGTTTGTCAACAACCGTTGAAGTTTTCAAAATGGAAACAAAATAAAAACAAGATAGGTATATTGAAGAAATTATTGATTTGGAAAAGAAAAAGAAAGCTCTTGAAAATATTGTTTATGAACAAGGTCAAACTGTGCAAACGATGCATATGTTAACGCAACCTTAAGTTTTTTATAATGAAAATCACAAAATGGATCTTGGTTATCAGAATCCCTTGTATCTTACGTAAGATCAGAAAAAACAACCCGCGTTGTATTGTGGTCATGCCATAGTTAAGAAACATGATCCATTGTCTGTGATTGATTCTGAAGAGACTTTAGATTTAGCTGAAGCAACTAGGATAAAAATGAATGATAAACAAAATGATCTGATTATGAAAGAGAAACGAGTAACATCAAACCCATTGATTATGGTTCACTAAATGAATTATATAAGCATTTTGTTCCTAAAAAACAACTGTCTGCATAACAAGCCTTTTGGTTACTAATTTCAAAAACAGTTTCTGAAACACCATCGGTTCAACCAGAACCAGTTCAAAAGGATATTCCATGTGAACTTCCTTCCATAAGTGTGGTCGAAAATAGTTTTTTTGAAAATAAAAAGTCAACTCAATGATTTGACAAGATCATAAAAGTCAAAACTAAAGTAACTAGTAAGAATGAAGGAACTTGGGGATTTGAACACATTATAAAAGCTTTTGAAAAGGACGTTATTCCATTTGTCAAATCCTTATGAGAATCTTTCACAACTTTTGACCAAGGTCTTTTGAAAGAAATTAACGAAATGAAAGAGGTTTAAAATCAAATGGAAACTGAGGTTGAACAATGTTCTATGGATAGAATGTGTGTTGAGATT
This sequence comes from Tanacetum coccineum, assembly GCA_026074375.1. Lineage (NCBI taxonomy): Eukaryota > Viridiplantae > Streptophyta > Magnoliopsida > Asterales > Asteraceae > Tanacetum > Tanacetum coccineum. The sequence goes on from BQNB010042716.1 coordinate 38,304, forward strand.
GAAAAGAAAGAACTTCTCATTGAGAATGATCATCTTTTGAAGTAAATCATTTTTTAGGATATTATGTGTACTGCGATGCATGTTGATGTTGAAAATAAATGTGTTTTTCTTGCTAATGATGAAACTCTTAAATATTCTGAAATGGAGCAAAGTTATATTGATGAGTACAGTAGGTGTGTTGAACTTGAAGCAGAGCTTTCAAAGAAAAAAATATGTTTGAAAAAGCTATTTATAATGAACTTTCAAACAGATGTTCAAGACATGAAAAACGTTGTATTTCTCTTGAAATCAAAGTACAACAAAGCAAAGAAAGTTTTCACAATGACAGACCATGCAAAAATCAGGATGCTCCTGAATTTCTTAAATTTTCTGAAATAAATGAATTGAAAACTCAATTGCAAAAGAATAACACAACAATCAGCAACTTAAAATACCATAATGCAACTTTGAAAGCTAAAAGTGTGGCTGATTGTACTGTATAAGTCAATAACTCCAATGTGATTGCCCTAGAGATATATAAATTAGATTTGCAACCACTCTCTCCTAATCTTAGAAAGAATAGGGAAGTTCATATAGATTACCTAAAACAAACCAAGAAACATGCTGACACACTTCGTGATATTGTAGAACAAGCTAGAGCCTTGCAACCATTAGATAGTGCTTTAGACTATGCTTGTAAGTTTACAACACGCATTTAGGAGTTGTTAGTTTATGTAAGTGCTACATGCCCTAGTTCCCTCAACAAGAGTGAGAAATTGGTTGCTGTTAAACCAATGAACAAGAGTAGGAAAGTTAAGTTTGCAAAGCCTAGTACATAAACAAGTAACACACCAAAATAGGTAGACCCACAAAACTCTTAGATTATTAACAAACCTTTGTTGACTTCTACATGAGTAAAGAGTTCTACTAGTGCTAGCAGATCAAAGCCTTCAGTCAATACAAAGAAAAATAAGATCTCGCAAACAACCAATAGCAACTAGAAGAATAAAGTAGAAAACCACCTTAGGAGTGTTAAATCTAGTTCGCATAAAAAGAATAGTGTTTCTGAATGTAATGCAAGTACTAAGCATGATGTGTCAGATGAGAATTCTAAATTTGTTTGCTCAACATGTAATGAATGTTTTTTAATGCTTGTCATGATATGTGTGTTGTTGATTTTTTGAATGATATGAATGTGCATGCAAAATCTAGGTCTATTAAGAGCAATAAGAAGATAGAATGGAAACCTACAGGTAAAGTTTTCACTAATGTTAGACATAGATGGTAACCTACAGATCGGACCTTAACTATAGATAGAAATAAGTGCCATTTAACAAGAATCACTTCCACTATAGTAGTGCCTCCTAAGAAGCCTGTCCCAGCAAAAGTAGTTAAGAAAACACCACCCAATAGAAACAATCTAGGGAAACCCAAAGCAACAACAAGTGTGAGTTCGACTAGCAAATCTAAGATTATAGAATCTAGGAATTCTAACAACTCAGAACCTAACCAAAATTAGGGATCCAATGTTTCCAACTCTCTATCTTCTTTCCATATCCAATGCAGGTCGTACAAATCATCCTTTGGTATTTGGACTTGGGTTGCTCAAAACATATGATAGGACAATGCTCTCAGCTTTTCAATTTTGTCAGCAAGTTTATGGGAACCGTTAGATTTGGTAATGATCAAGTTGCAGCAATAATGGGGTATGGTGATTATCAGATAGGGAATGTCACAATTTCTAGGGTTTATTATGTAGTGGGGCTTGGACACAATTTATTTTTAGTGGGTCAATTCTTTGACTTTGATCTTGAAGTAGGGTTTCGAAGACACACCCGCTTTTTTCATGATTTGGAGGGTGTAGATCTACTTATGGGATCAAGGGGAACGAATTTGTACATGCTATCACTGGAAGACATGATGAGGTCCTCTCTAATATGTCTCTTTTCAAAAGCTTCTAAGACTAAATCTTGGTTATGACATCGAAGGTGGTCTCACTTAAACTTTGGTACCATTAATCAACTGGATAAACAAGGTCTTGTTAAAAGTTTACCCAAATTGAAGTATGAGAAAGATTATTTGTATTCTGCATGCTCATTGGGGAAAAGCAAGAAGCATACTCATAAACCCAAATCTGAAGATATCATCCAGGAGAAACTATACCCGTTGCACATGAATCTTTGTGGTCCAATGCTTGTTAAGAGTATCAATAGGAAAAAGTATATTTTAGTCATCGTGGATGATTATTCGAGGTTCACATGGGTTAAATTCTTACGATCAAAGGATGAAACTCATGAGTTTATAATGAAATTTCTAAAGAAAGTACAAGTGCGTCTCAATGCAACTGTTAGGAATATTGTGACACCCGTATTTGATCAGGTTAGTCATACTTTTAGAATTGGCTAAGTGTTTATATGTGCTATAGTTGTGATCTATGTAACTTTATTTGTGTGCATGATTATCATTCTTAGGTGCGTGTTCATCTCATTTTAGGGTGATTGCTTCAATTCACCTTTCGTTAAAAAGGCAATAAAAAAAAAAACGGTGTCTAGAAGAAGATCCCGAACTTGAAGTAGAACTTGGTTAGAAGTTACAATTTTTGGTGAGCAAAGTTTGGGTTATTTGAGACATTTGGTTTTGCATAATTTTGCATAACCGCATCATTAGCGTTTAACATAGCTCCCTCATATCAGTTTTTTGACACAAACCCTAAGCTTGATGAGCTGGAGCTTGGTAAGCTGGGTGATGAATTAACCCGCGGGGGTGGATACTTGGGGGCATGTTGTTTAACCTGGGGTCTTGGATTTGAACTGTTGTAGCCCATTCCAACGGTTTTTGGTTCTAACGATTCTAGATTGTTTGTTGGCTTGTTGAGTTGCTGGAGGAAAACGGGTGGTTCTGATTTTGTTCGCCATCGGTGGGGACCGATAACCGGATTTCCTTTTGTTGAAATTGGGCTGCGGCTTCTATGCGAGACGTATTCTTGGATGTTTGTCTCGATAATTGGTATCTATCGGTAAGCCCGGAACCATTACGATATGAGTGGGCACCACCTAGCCTGCAGTAAACACCAACTTTAGAGCTCAAACCGCTTTTTACGGAGCGGGAGATGAACTAGAGGATGTTGCTTGCCCAGAAGTAGAGCTCTAACCATATCTTTCAATTCAGCAACATCGGGAGATACACCGAAGGTGAAAAGCATCCACTCATTCTAGCAACAATGGCTTTGCTTCTGGAGTTAACGAACTTTGGACTACTCTCGATGATGCGTAGAGCAATCAGCGGGCCTTTTTGTCCAAAAAGTTACCACCTCGGCGGAGTTTAAAGAGTCTGATCATTAACATTTAAGGCGTTGTAAAATTTATCAAGATGTGAAGCTCCGAGAATCATATGTGGAAAATGCTCGGAGACGATTTCTTTGAATCCGATCCCAAGCCTCACTAAATACTCATCAAATCTTTTGTTTGAAATTGGTAATTTTCATTCCCGAAGATTGTCGTTTAGAAGGTGGGAAAAACTGATTTATGAATTTATCAACGGAGATCTCACCATGTTTGAATTGATCGAATGGGTTTCTTTTTTCAAGCCAGATCCGGGCCTGTCCCACCTCGAGAGAGAAGAAAAGACATCAACTAATTGATGTGGTTGGGAAACCTTAGGATACCTCAAAGTAGAGGTGATATTTATTGAAGTAAAGGATGGGGCAATGTGGGTCCACTTTGTTATGTCCGAAGAACTCTGCTTGTTCTGACAAAAGAGTTAGCAGCCTATGCTTGATCTCAAAATTGGCTGCTTTCAATTTTCAGGTAACAACAATTGCGTCCTCCGTATCCCTCGGTGGAGCCTGGAGCAATTCTGTCATAGTTCAAAAATTTTCGATTAGCACCATCGTGTCTTTGGGAGGTTCAACAAGATTCGGAGGAACTTGTTGTTGTTGTTGTAGACGACGAGCTTTAGAACGAGTGCGCATGCACTAAAATAGAGAACAAGAAGAGTATTTTTGGTTTTTTTTTTTTTTTTTTTTTTTTTTTTAGTTTATTCACAATCTATTTTAAACGGACAGGAACCTAAAACTAGACAACTTGAACCCAAATAGTCTACTTACTTCACGGTAGCTCTCAAAATGATAAACGCACAGGTGAGCGGAGGAGTAGGAATAGCGCGAAGCTTATTTCTCCTTTCGGGTCGTAGTTCCTTGGAACAACCCTCCTTATACCCACTTTATAGTTTTGTTTAACTTTTCAATGAGCCGTATATCGTAAGAGACACAAATGGTAAGTTTTAAATCTTTTGTTCGAGTTGGGAACCAATAAGTTCACCGGAAGTTATTATGATAATACCTCAATTGAGAATATTATATTTTGGTATTTTTACCAATTTGTGAATTTTATTTCTTTTTATGGACAATGTTTTTATATTTTTGGTTTTTCTTTTGTTTTTATATGATAATTATACTAATAAAAGAAAATGAAAAATATTTTTGTACTTTTTATGTTTTTATAGAAGAAAATATTCACAGATGTAAACACAAATTGTCAAATGTAACGAAATTCGTTTCAAAGCCTCCCCGGCAGCGGCGCCAAAATTTGACTTTAAAAACTTCACCCCTGAAACCCATCTATGTATGATATAAATACACCAAGGGACGAAATCACGCGAGAGCAAGAAAAACCGAAGCAAAAAGAGTGTTCCCGGGTCGGATTTGTCCCAACGATGCTAGAATGGACAATCGCGGAACGATCGATATTTATGTTTAGAATGTCACATGGACATTATTCGGCACTAAAACTGATAAAATAACAAAAGCACATAAAAATAGCAAAAAGAATAAGCTGGAACAAGAATAATAACTAGGAATGACAAAAACACTTTAAAACTTTAAACTAGGGCACAAATAAGCTCAAATAAACTTAAGAAAAATCAAATGAGCTAACCTAACTCTAAATAAGCAATTACAAAAAGCAATTAAGCTAAATTAAACAAGATAAACATAACAGTACTAACAACAATACTAACAGTTTTAACTACCAGTACTAACTTGGAGTTAGTACTGCTAGGCTAAAGTTAGTACTGTTAGCTTAAGTTAGTACTGTTAGGCTAACAAAACACAAAGAAACGATAAATAAGCAAACAAGCTAAAACAGAAGTTCACCTAACCCTAATAAGCACTTAGTAATTGGAATAAGCAACTAGAATGAACTAAAATGATAAAATAAGCGTAGAACTAAACTTGATAACTGTTTAGAATACTTAAAAAATGAAATAAACTTAAATAAGCAAACATAAAGGAAATGATTTAATCTACTTAAAAAGCTGAAACAATCTTTAAATAAGCAAAATATTAAGCGAATAAGGTAGAATGAACATACCAGTACTAACATTCTAACCTAACAGTATTAACTCTAGTTAGTTACTTGCTAGTGCTTAGTTATACTGTCTACCTTTGAAATCCCAAGAAAAATGAACTAGCATACTAACTTGGAGTTATACTGTAGCTTAAAGTTTAGTAACTGCTCCAAAAGTCAACTAAGCATTATTAACTTATAACTAAACATTTTTAAACAAGTAACTAACAGTACTAAGTAAGAAAGTTATACAAACTATTTTTAAGCTAACAACTAAGCAAAATAAGCATTAAAACAGTTCTGCAGAAAATAAGAACAATAAGAAAAAGAGAAACTTACAACACCCTTGCTCAAAACAGGACCAAACAGAGAATCTACAAGCTCTAGCTTGTATAAAACAAGCTAGTGATAGTCCATAAGCCCATCCAAAACTGGCTTATCATCCATAATATAAGCTGTGGTATATTTGAGAGTGATATTTATGATTTTCTCTTAACTACTTAACTTTTTATTTTTACTTAATGAAAACAGCTTATGAGTAAGCTGTGGTGAGAGCTTTTTGAACACAAAACAATATGATTAAGAAACTTAACACTGGTATTGTAAATTGACTTTAAAAACTTCAAACTTGCATTAAAACTTGAAAGTGTTACAAAACTGAAAGTAAAAGCTGTAAATGACTTAAAATAAACTAAGTTATATTAAAAATTAAAACTGGTTGCCTCAAAGGCTTACAAAAGGCACTTATTTATAGCCGAAGTCTTCACCTCTTGGACTTGCAGCTTGTGTTTCTTTTGTGAGAGCACTTCTTTGGAGAGCAAAAACGAAGTGTGCTTGTTGTGTGAGGAGAGTCCTAAAGCAAATCCCAGCCTTTAATTTTATTTGTGCTTCTTTGGAGAGCAATCTCAGCCATTGAAGATACTTGGGAAAGGTGAGGGATTGCCAACATGGCTTTTATACAACTGGGATGGGTTAGTAGGGTGGATGAAATGATTTTGGCTAGGGAGAGAAGTGGTTTTGCAGGGAAGAAAGTATGGGACGACATACCAGTTGTAACTGGGTTTTTGGGGCGGGAAAGAAGACTTTTTGGGGGAGTAGGCAGTTTGGTCCCCTCAAGTTGTATAACTTAAATGTAATCTCTACCCGGTTTGCAACTTTGGTCCCTCCTTTCTTATAACTTTGTAATACAACTTTAGACTTGGCAGTTTTAGCCCTTCAAGTTGTATAACTTCATTTTGATGACTTTTGACTTTGCCCTTTCCACTCCGTGCTTGGATTTGTTTGTCTTTGGCTTTCTTTTTGTTCTTTTCTTGAATATCCGTTCCTACACAATACAAATGCAAACATACAAATACAATGTATTTTTGGTATGTTTTTATTCATTTAGGATCGCTTAATATGAAAAATGGTATGTGTAATTAAACACATATCAAGACCTGAGGATGAGTTAAAGATCGCGTTTAAGACTCGTGATTGATTTTTGTTTAAGGGTGCGCAATTGTGTATTCCCTTAAGTTCGTTACGTGAGTTTGTTATAGTAGAAAGTCATGTTGGGGGTCTTGCCGATCATTTTGGGCAAGACAAGACATTGGCTATTCTTAAAGAGCAGTTTTATTGGCCAAAGATGGTGATGGATGTTCATCGGGTTATTGAGCGGTGCAAGATTTGTCACATTGCAAAAACTCATAGGACTAATGTGTGACAACCATGACTTGAACAGGTTGGTCAAACCGTAGTGTTGACCTAAATGTATCTGTTACGATGTATGGTTATGTGTTTATACGTGTTTATATGTGTTTTTCTGTGGGATATGTGAGATTGGATAATCAATCCATTGAGCGTGATCGTCTCATTGGGATTGGATTTGTGTTGAATTTTTTGAAGTTCATTTCGTTCACTTTTGGTGACAAGGAAATGATTTCGGTGATTGAAGCGGTTTCGTGTTAATTGTGTAAGTAATTATACGTATACGTATTTTTGTGTTAGTAATTTAAGATAAGTTTAGGTTTTAGAGGTTAAGTTAAGAGAAATGAGTTATTTGATGGAGAAATTTCATTTTAATCACTTATAGTGATAATGGAATTGATTGAGTATTTTGAGAGAATTGTTTTGGTTAATATGAGGATGTCTAGGTGATGGATTAAAATGGGAAGTGTGTCATCAGTGAAAGAAATGAGTTTGTTAAAATATGAGAGTTTTTTGAAGACTTTCTATTTTTGGAAAGTGAATTTGGAAATGAAAAGTTAATTTTTGGAAAGTTAGGTTGAAAATAAAAAGTTAAAAAGTTATTTTTAAAAGTCTAGTGAATTTCGTTTAAGCAA